>PVJA010048763.1:0-14263 GCA_004027025.1 Myocastor coypus
GCCATGGAAGACGCTGTGAATTTAGAAATGAAGAGGTGGAGAGGGACAGGAGTCAGATGAACTGGCCTCTGTGTCGTGCTGGTCCTTGGGTGTGGATGCCGCCTTCCCAGATTCACTTTCCAGGGATCACCCAACCAACAGCACATTGGCTCCTAGTTTTTAAAGCATTTTGTACCATGCTTTTATACATGTAGGATATAATGGAGCTGTTTACAGATTATATAATAACTAATAATACATCTGCAAAGTACCTCTGTAGTAAAATATGAAAAAGCTTCAGGTGCTCAGTCTTGTTTTTTACTGTCATTGGAGGCCACAGGTGTATTAATATCAAGACCCATTATTTGACACAGTTTAGAAATAGACCAAATAAATGTAAACCCTCCCTCTTTCATCCTTCTTTTCCTCTCCCTGTACGTCTGTATGACTTCCTGCATCACCGGCCCCAGGAGGTGCCTCTGCCTCTTGTTCCTGGGACTTCTCCATCTTGTTGTTTGCTGCATCCTTTTGTGCTACCTCCCTTGCAATGATCAACAATAGGAACAGCAGGGTGACCCTGGGGATTCACCTAGTTTAGACATGGGACAGGCAGGAGTGGGGCCAGCTATCGGGGGAACAGGGGTTGGAAACCTTTTGATTTGGGATGGAGGGGAGCCATGGCACTGCCTTGAGTAGTGATAGTGTTTTGGGAGAAAAGCCACAGGTCCTTTGAGCTTCTTGGGGAAGAGTAGGCATCTCTGGGTGAGATTCAAAGGAAGGTCATTGGAGCCATTCTACTACCGGGTTGCAACAGCAGTACACAAGCTCAGTTTGCTAGGGAAAACGAATGGACACGTCAGTGAGGTAGGAATGGATGTTCTTAAATGAGCTTATAAGGTACCTGTGTCCCAGGAGCCCTCATGCCAGCATCATCACATGGTACCTTCCCTGTTAAACCTTAATATGGATGGTATCAGCCAATCAGGGTGAACAGCATCTACTCCCAGAGAAAGATGGGATAGGTTAGAAGCACTGAAGAAAAATAGGTAAGAGCCACCACCCTAGTGGAGGAGGAGAATTTGAAGGATAACCCATTTTATAGGTATGATGGCTTTACCCAAGAGCTAGCTTGGTTTACATTTCATTCAGGCTAGGGAGTAAAAAGGTAAATCATTATTGAGTGAAACAGTACTAACTAGGTTTTCATCCCCCTGCCCCCCAGACTTCTAAAGGAGTTTCATTCTTGGCAGACCTGTGACTAAGGTACAATAAAGGGAGCCTTCTTTCCTTCCCCTGTTTTTTGTAGCACTTTTCTCTGGCACTATTCTGCCCCACTCCCTTAATTGCTAAGGTGTTAGAAGCATGCAATGCAGAAACAGTGGGTTCTGGTCTAGCTGGGTTGAACAATTGAGTGGAATGAAGTATGCAGAGAATTTGAGGACTTATACTTGGGAATCTGGTCCCTCAGCGGAAGTAGAATATAGTAATCCCATGTGAAAACTCCACTGTTTTGATCATTGGTTATTAATACACTGCATTTAAAAAAATGTTGGAAACTACTGAATGATGTCTTTTACTTTTCTTAGAAAAGTTTAGTTTCAACCAAGAGAATGACTTATGAAACTTTTTCAGGTGAAAGACAAGTTTTAAGATCTTTATGCTGTCTGTGTCACTTGTCTGGTGGTGGTGAGATGTTGCCACTCGGTGGCCGGCTGGCTGGTGCCTGTGGCACCTGCGTAGTCGCTGTTTCCACCCTCCTCGTTCTCACCTCACGGCTGGCTGTGGAGTTAATGTTTCAAAGGGACTGTGCTGACCCTAGTTCCTACCTTTGGTGGTGTTTTCATAGTTAATTCCACAAAGAAGCATTTTCCATGTTGTGGAGATGCTTTTGTGGGCTGTGATTATAGAGCATGACACGGGTGGAGATGATTTGGGCATCACAACCGCCCATCACAAAACTCTGCTGAAGTTTTTATTGCTTCTTTCCTCACTTGGGCGAGCTCTCATTTTTTATGGTGCTTTATGGATTGTAACGTTTCTATACACACTCTGTGAACACTGAAAACTCTTAAGAGGCACAGACGCAGAGGCAGAGCTTCAGGACAAGTGGGCCAGAAACCCCACAGCTGGTGAATGGAAGGCCATGGCTGAACTCAGGTCTTTTGATGTCCAGCCCTTACCACGGTGTCTCCATCTGAGCTGCTTCATGTTTGAGTTTTTTTGGGGGGGTGTGGGAGAGGGTGGTTATATCCCTGCCCTAGCTTCTACAGAGGTTTAGTATCTTCTGGACCCTAAGGAGTGCACTCAGATCCTCACCTGGTCTCTTCTAACTTGTTTCCAGACTCCTTTCCTACTTAAACTCTCTGTGGCCCCTTTGCTTTCATGTAAGTGCCAGGTCAGTAATTTCCTTGGGAGCTCCACAGTGCTCTGAGAATGGACTCTTGGGGGAAGTGTATGACTTTTGTACCATATGTGGAGTTTTTCACTGCATTGAAGTCCCTGCCCAGAACCATTAACCTATCCTACATGATGGAACACATTTAGGTCCATGGGTATGACAGTTGTGGAAAATTCAAACATCAACCTTTGAGGGTCCATATGGGAAAGGAAAACGAACAAAGGAGAGAGAGAAGGGGGGAGAGAGAGAGAGAGAGACAGAGAGAGAGAGAGAGAGAGAGAGAGAGAGAGAGAATGTGTAGTGTGCCACTTAGGTTGGTAATGAGTGAGGCATAAAATAATTTACTCTGGGCCTGGGAGATACCTCAGTGGTCTAAACGCCTGCCTGGCAAGCTCAAGGACCTGGGTTTCATCGCTGGTACTGCATGCTGTGCCAGCCTGCACTGAGCCAACCACTGAAACAGGGCATGGTGGTGTGCCCCTGTAATCCAAGCACTGGGGAGACAGACAAGAGGATCATTACAAGACCAAGCTGTGCAATGAGACCCTGTACCAAATACATGAATAAAAAAAAAAAATCCTTGGTTTGTAACATTTTTCCTGTCTTGAAATTTTCTAATTTTACATTTTTAGTAGATGTGTGTATGCTACAAAGAAAAAAATAGATTAACTTAAAGTTTGTAATAGGAAGTGAGATTTGCATCTGATCTCTCTTGACATGAACATTGTGCCAACCCCTCAGATATAATAGCATAAGGGAAATGGATTTCCCTGCGAAGGCAGCAAGGGCAGAATCACATTTTATTGCTCGGATTTTAGAAACAATATAGAGAACTTGAGATGTATTCATTAAGATGCCTTACCTTGGGGCTGGGGAGATAGCTCCGAGGCACAAGTGCCTGCTGGGCAAGTGCAAGGTCCTGAGTTTGAACCCTGGTCCCAACAACAACAACAAAAAAAGATGCCTTACCTTGATGACTCCAATTTTCCTGCTATCAATCAGAAGTTTTCCTGGGAAGTACTCATAGCTATTGTTCGATCCCAGTATATTGGAGCCCATATAATTGATCATTAAGGTTATTACAATAAACTGAAGCAGATAGCATGAGTTGGTATGGTCCCACGGACTGGGGCCAGTGGATTTATGGCACATCTACCTGTCAGATATCTTAAAGCGGGGGCCTGGCGGAATGGCTCAGTGGTCTAAAGCGCCTGCTTGGGAAAGCTTGGGCGGCTTCAGGGACCGCGGTTCGATCCCCGGCACCACATGCTGCGCCAGCCCTGCCCTCGGGGCGGGCTGAACCGGCCATAAAAATGAGTGAATAAACAAACAAAAGTTCTGAAACAAAAAATAAATAAATAAATTAAAAAAAAAAAAAAAAAAAAAAGATATCTTAAAGCTTGTTAGCCATGCTGGCTTCACACTTTACATGGCTTTTTGATCCTCTCAAGTCTCGTGTGGGGATGGAGCTGTTTTTTTCTGAAGCAAGCTCCAAGAAAGTAAGCAGCTTTTCAAAGTTATTTAGAGCCAGCATCTCAGGAAATAGGGTCTGTTCAGCATTAGATGTTGCCGAAAGCCAGGGCAACTGGGAATCTTACTAAGCTTGTACCCACCTGGAGCGGAATTTGCACATGTGAAGGATGATCCCAACGCTCTAGGGAGGAGGCTAACTGGGGATGGAAAAGCCCTTTCTCTGTAGGAAATTAGGTAATCTGGCTTGTGCAGCCGCTGGGCCATCTGGCTTCACAATCTCTTGCCTGCTACTATCAGGGAAAACCTAACAGAGATTGAGGGGTTGGAGGCGGGTCGTCACTTAGTATGAATTCATGTTCAAAGGCTTTTCCTTGGCTTTACTGAGATCTAGTCACAGGTGGAAGGAAGAGAATTTTTTAAGCAGAGAGCATTATGGAGCACGAAACTCTGGGAGAGAGGGTAGCTGTGGGTTTGGGGCAAGAATTAGCAAAGAGCATGTGGGCACTGGTCAGTGTGGAAGCAAAAGGTACCAGATGTGTGAAAGGACTGGAAAGAGCCTTCTCAACCGAGTGCTGGGGCCATGTCCTCAAGGAGGCCAAGGCACCTTGATCCTGAAGAGTAGAGGTGAGGCCAAGCTGGAGGAAGCTGCTTTGGCCACCTGCCCTGAGGACTGGGGCAGCAGGGTGAGATAGCATCCCACAGGAAACCACACCCAGTGCCTGCAGTTTTTACATCCTTTAATTTCAGTCCCACAGACTGGGCTCTCTTGTTAGAAAAGCCATGTTGTTAGACTCGTGCAGGAGCACTTATGATAAAATAAAAGCGTGAACATAGTTTATTTTATTTATTTATTTCTTTGTGAACATAGTTTAAAATGCTCTTTACTTATAAGAGTAAGCAAGCAAACGTTGAGTTTGAAGAACTTCCTATGGGACCAAAGAAACATAGTCTAGAAGAGAAATATTTTGAAGCAAACAAAAATCCCCATTTTAATAGCTGGTATACACCTTGGCTACTTGAAAGATGTTTCACATCAAGACAATTCAGGGCAAAGACTGAATAAATATATAATAGGTTCCTCTTGTGTCCCCAAGTGTACATGCCTTTCATATCTTTTTCTGTGGTACTGGGTTGAACCAAGGCCCTTTGTATAAAGCTATATCCTCTGACCTTTTTATTTATTTTTTTTTATTTTGAGAAAGAATATCCTCAATTTCTTTCTTTTTAAAATGTATTTAGTACAGGGTCCACAGGTCTCACTTCACAGAATGGACTCGTAGTGATCCACCTGTTTTGAGCCTCCCAAGTGCTGGGATTACAGGCATGCGCCACCACGCCCAGTCTCAGTTGCTGTCTCAGCACGCCCCTTAATTTCTCAGTTGCACATGGTGGGCTTATGATTCTTCTATTTCAGTCCACCAGAGTGCTGAGAAGACATGCGTGGGCCCCTGCACTCTGATCCATACACTTTTAATTAATGGTAAATTGAGACTGTTGAACACAAAGCACTCTGAAAAGCATGAGATTTTTTTTTTTTTTCTTGTTTCAGAACTTTTGTTTGTTTATTTATTTTTATGGCCGGCTCAGCCTGCCCTGAGGGCAGGGCTGGTGCAGCATGTGGTGCTGAGGATCGAACCACGGTCCCTGCACCCGCTTAAGCTTTCCTAAGCAGGTGCTTTAGACCACTGAGCCATCCGGCTGGGCCCCAAGCATGAGAGATTTTAACTACTGTTAATTAAAGATCAGGAATTGCTCTGGAGAATAAAAGCAGCTGAAGACAGCATCGAGAGAATTTCTGAAGTCTTCCTAGACAACAGCCATGGAATAAAAGGCTAAAGTGTATTTCTGCATTCTTTCCTCCTCTCCCTCATCTGGAAAATACTGCGATAAATGGAAGCCTTGGGAGTTTTTTTTTTCTTTTAGAAATCAGTGGAAATGTGGACAGATTTGCTCTTGAAATACAGCAGTGATCTAGCTTACTATGACAATACAGCTTCCTTTGAATGTCTGTGCCTACAAATGAACAGGGATGAGAGTAGCCACTACTTTCCAAATTCCCTCCATCTTTTAGTCTGCAAAAATGATACAGAATAATATACTAAGATGAAAAATTGCACTGTGGAGGGCGGTGAGAGCCAGGAAGCCCTGAGCAGCCCCCGACCTTCCGTCTTGGCAGTGTGAGAAGGATGTGCAGGTGCGGCGGCGCACGGTGGAGTGCTAAGAGGGGGCAGGGTCCAGCGCCAGATGCAGAGTGAGCCGGGGGAAAGAGGCATGGCGTCAAGGAGGTGTGGCATCAAGGAGGCACGGTGTCAAGGAGGCCCAGCGTTAAGCCACCTGCTTAATATTCAGTTCTGCTCCAGTAGAACATGGTACCCAGGAGGACCAAAAACTAGAATGATTAAAAAAAGGGAAATAACAAAAACAGATTTAAAACCTTTTAAGAAACTTCTTTTACTTGAAAAAAAAAAAAAAAAGAGAGGGCTGGTGAGATGGCTCAGCGGTCTGAAGTGCCTGCTTAGGCAAATTTACACAGCCACAGGGGCCACGGTTCGATCCCCGCACCATATGCTGTGCCAGCCCCACCCCACGGCAGGCTGGGCCGACCATAATAATAATTTTTAAAATGAGGTTAGGTTTGTTTAGGCTTAGATGGCACTACATTTTCTTAGTCTTTCCCTGAGCAATGGCTCATGGCCAGATGTGACACCGAGTCTTTCTGTTCTAAAGTATCACTTACAACCTGCTACTTAGAGTCAGTTTCCTTGTTCCCCACTTTTCCACCCCAACTCATCTCAGGTTCTCTGACTTCTAAGGAGGAACCTCTCACTTCTTTTTTTTTTTTTTTTTTTAAGCTGGGGATTGAACTCAGGCCCTTGTGCTTGCCAGGCAAGCATTTATTCAACTGAGCTATCTCCCTGGCCCCTGGAACCTCTCACTTCTGATTGAGACTATGCCCTACTCCTACCCTAGGGAAGTTTTCCACTCGTCATCAGGTCTAATTAGCCTCTAGTACATTTCTGTTTCTAGTAGGTACCATTACGAGTTGGGCTTCTAGAATCAAACCTCTCCTCACAGGGGACAGCTGGTCTGCAATAGCTGCCCTTGCAGGGTGCCATGGATGTCAGCATGTCTGACTCAGGCAAGGAATTGGGATATCTGGGCTTCGTTTTGGACCTGATACCTTCTTTCAGGGATTTAGCTTTCCTGAGCCTTGTTCTTACATCTGTAAAATAGACAGAACATCTTCTCTACCTCCCTCTGATAGAGGAGTGAGATAATAAAATGAAATAATAACAGTAATGGGGCCTAAGGCTTACTGGGGGGTATGGTATCCATCAAGCACTGTTACTTCTAAAACCTTTGGGATATCCCAAGGCATGGAAGGTCTCAGCCAAGTCACAGAGTACACAGGGGCTGGGACCTCAGCCAGGCAGTCAGCCTTAGAGTTTATTTCATCAGGCACTACAGGAAAGCAGCAGGAAATGGGACATTGGAGAATATCTTCATAAATATTACTCCTTGTAGGATGAGAGACTGGGGGCTACCTGTGGAACTACATTGATGGGGATTTAATATGAAAACATGATATCTTGACCAGGGAGGAACTAGAATACCTTTAATTCATTCAACAAATTACTGAGTACATGCTCAATATCAATGAATATGATCTTTCAGTGTTGCATAAAGAAATCAGTTGGAACCAGCAAGATGGCTTAGCGGTCTGAAGTGCCTGCTTAGGCAAGCTTAGGCAACTGCAGGGACCGCAGTTTGATCCCTGGCAACATATACTGTGCCCCCACCCCCAGAACAGGCTGAGCTGGCCGTGATATAAAAAAAATCAATCAATCAATATTTAGAGGGTCTGCATAGTACAGTGGGTGGTATTCTCCCAAATAGCCAATTCATAATATTACAGAAGTATACATGGATAAAAGATTTAGACAAAGCATAAGACAAACCAGTGTAATCTATTTTAATGCAGCAAAGTATGAAAAAATCACTAACATACTTTCAGATTCCATTTTACAACTGATGTTAAGAAACTTATGGAGGCTGGGCGTGGTGGCTCACGCCTGTAATCCCAGCACTCGGGAGGCTGAGGCAGGAGGATCGGTGCGAGTTCGAGACCAGCCTGGGCTACAAAAGTGAGCTCAGGACCAGCCTCAACTGCATAGCGATACCCTGTCTCAAAAAGACAAAAATAAATAAATAAATAAATAAATAAATAAATAAATAAAAATAAAAGAAACTTATGGAGTTTGGTATAGTATGAGAAGGATATTGACAATTATCTCTGGATAGGGTTATCACAACATCCCTGTTTTTGCAACTATGCATCTTTGTGAAGGATCTATTTTGTTCCAACCTGGTTATGTATTACAGCAGATCGAATGAACGAGTCAGCATGGAAATCTCGCTGCCTTCTACTAAGCCAGAATTGGATGAGATTTGAAATACTGCCAGTTTCCTCTTGTTTTATAAAATTATTCTTTTTCCCACCAAAAATATGTTGTTTATGTTAATTTGTAATAGAATTATTTTTATTTTATTTTTTTATTTTTATTTTTTTTTGTCTTTTTGAGACAGGGTCTCACTATGGAGTTGAGGCTGGCCTTGAGCTCACTTTTGTAGCCCAGGCTGGTCTCGAACTCGCACCGATCCTCCTGCCTCAGCCTCCCAAGTGCTGGGATTACAGGCGTGCGCCACCACGCCCGGCTGTAATAGAATTATTTTTAAATGAATTAATAAATATTTAACCTGTGACTTTGTTAATTTATAGTGAGTATAAATATTAGTAGATATTGGTCCTGTGGACAAAAGGTTTTTGGAATTCTTAATATGTTTTGAGTGTATTAAGGGGTTCTGACATTAAAAGTTTGAGATTGCTAACTAGCTGCAAGGGCTTTTTATCCTGACAGCAAACTAATCTGGAGAGAAAAAGGCACCCGGGACCCACCTCAGCTCAACTGATCAGAATTGCAGAAACTTAGAGCTTTTAAAAAAACTCCTCTGTGAGGTTTTAATGTGCAGCCAGGGCTGAGAAGAACAGCTCTGGTCTCTTGTTTTATGTGCATTGGGTAAAGGGGGCAGTTAGAAAAGATGAAATAGGCAGAGCAGCTCTTTGGGGGGAGCTGTGCAGTTTCCTGTTGGCTAGGAGCCATGAAGGGAGGTCTTCCAGATCCGGTCATGAATTGATGAGATCTAGAGCATTAGGCTGGAATCACTGGAGAGAGGCTATCCAGCCTTCGAAAGCTACGCACTCCCTAGGAACCCTGCATAAAGATCAGGTACAGTATATCTTTTTCCTGATAGGGAATTATCTACCTCAGGCCTCAAACAAAACAAAACAAAACAAAACAAAACAAACCCACTGTTGTTAATCAGGTGCCAGAAGTTTCCTGACTAGCATTCAACTGCAAGGGCTTTGTGTCCAGATCTTCTAGTGTGATTGTGACGACCATGGTAAACTTAGAGTCAGGTCCTTCAGAAATAAAATATATGCAGGGCAATACTCACAGTCCAGCAGAGAATGGCAAACCCAAACCAGGCAACACCCCAAGCATGGCGGTTCATCGGTCCAGAGATGAGTTCATAGCAGCCCTGGGGCAGGGGTGATCCATGGTAGTGGGAGAGGAGGCAGAAAAAAAAAGAGGCAGAGAGATGAGTGGGAGAATAGGTTCCTACTGGAATCAGTTTCACAACAACATATCCCTGTGTGGAGGCAGCTGCTAGGAGTGTCTTCCTAAGGGAATGTTAATAGTGCTGTGCAATCATTATTCTATGTATCACTTATCTTTGTATTTGTCACTCAGTTTGTTTGTTTTTTTTTTTTTTTTTTTTTTGTCTTTTTGAGACAGGGTCTCACTATGCAGCTCAGGCTGGCCTTGAGCTCACTTCTGTAGCCCAGGCTGGTCTTCTTGAACTCGCACTGATCCCCCTGCCTCAGCCTCCCAAGTGCTGGGATTACAGGCGTGAGCCACCACACCCAGCATGTTTTTTTTTTTTTTTAACCAGGGATCAAACACAGATCCTTGCGCTTGTCAGGTAGACACTTATGTTGCTAATATTCCTGGTCCCAACATTTTTCATGTTAAACATATTAATAGTATCCTCTTTTTAAAAATATATATTTTTTCCTTCCTGAAAGGTTTTATTGGTGATTTGAGGAAGAGTTGTATTTAAAATTTGTTTCAAGTAAAAACACTTATGGTGCATGAAAACCAGAGCTATTTTGTTGCCATTTAAAGAGAATCATTAACAGAACTCCTACACCGAGCTCCTTCAATTCTCATTCCACACCCTATTTCAACATATCTTCCTTGGATTCCAGTGAGAACTTGGAAAGCCATGGTGTGTACGCAAAAGGGTGGTGAGTAAATTTTGTCTACTCATTCATATGTGCTGTATCCCACTAAGTATTTACAGGCAGCATACTCTGACTCAGTCACTGTGCAGGGGCCTGCAGTGATGTGTGCAAGGCTAGAGCTGCCACCCTAGTATCCACTCTTGGAGCCTTGGGACCACAGGGAAAGTTTCAGAAATGCACTATCTGGGCCTGATTCCATGAATCATGAGCTCCTGAGGCAAATGGTCTAGGTTTGCTGGTGAATGTGAGCCAGTGCCAGCGAGTGCCCCAGGGCGACCATGAAGTTTAAGCTCTGCCCAGCGGCTATGGTGGCCGCTGGAGAGCCTCTGCTTGTTGACTCTGCTTGTCCTTTGTTAACACACGTACATCCTCTGTTTTTGCTGTTTTTCCACTTGTCCCTTCTATCCTTTTTCTTACATTTTCATTTACCTAGATACCGTAACTTAAAAAACCTCAGAATTATTCTAAGTTTTTATCCCATCTCTAACATCCAACACTTGACCAAATCCTTTTTGGAGTATTTAAAAAATACATCTTAAATCCAAACCCTCCTTGTCATTCCCAGGGACCACCCTGGCTGCCCGTGCAGTGAGGGTCTCACCGCAGAGTTACTGCAGCAGCCTCCTGGTTTCCCAGAAGCGTGACTCCACTCTGGATCTATCCTTGTCTTCTAGCCATCCTTCATTCACTCGGGTCTCTCCAGAGTCATCTCTTCTGATAGTACTCCAAAGAGCCAAGAATGTGCCCTCTGTCCACCAGGCCAGGGCCTTCGTCATGGCTGCTTCGTCTATTTAGACTCGTGCCCCTTGTCTTCTGATGTCTTGTTTCCTTACTTAATTGAAAACTTGATAAATGTCATCTCAGTAAAGCCTTTCCTGACAACTGTAGCAATAATATCCTTTTCCCTATCATAGTCTGTATATATTAATCTGTTTTGTTTTTGCTCATGGCATCCATTGCTACCAGGAGTTATCATGTAATTGTGGTAACATGTTTGTTGACTGTCTCCCTTACTAGCAACTTCCACTAGGGCAGGGATTTCATCTTGATGGTTGAATCTACAGAACCTAGAGTAATAGCCTGGTACAAGTAAATACCTAATAAACACACAATGAATGGTATGTGATATGTAATAACGACAACAGAATCATCCATAGCACAGTTCATGGTTCACTGCCTCATAAATCATTTCTATTCTGAAAATCTTGGGAAATGAACACACACACACACACACACACATACACACACACACACACACAGCTGTGACACAAACCTATAGTAATAGGCTTTGTTTGTCTCTTTCAAAGAGGTGATATGATCTGTACATAATTCCAGTTCAATAAAATTTGTTTCCACATCCAGTTCTTTTCTTAAAATTAATTTTAACTTTTGGTACAGAGTCTGTCTATGCAGCTTGGACATGTAGATATTCTCCTGTCTAACCCCCTACAGTGCAGGGATTATAGGCATGTGCCACCACTACCCCAACTGTATTGGGGATTGAACTTGGGGCCTTGTACAACTGCCAGGCAGGTGCTTATTCTGCCAAGCTATCTCCCCAGCCCCCACAGCCAGATCTGATGTTAAAATCTGAGAGCAGTGTATCAGTCATAGTAGTGATAGTTATAGTTCATGCTGTGATTAGAAGCAGCACACTTATTTTTGTAGCATCTCAAACATATGAAAAAAATGTCAGGACAGTGTTGTGGAGCTAAGTGAGAGTTGGTCTGAACACTGCAGGGGTCACTGTGTCATACCATGTCCCTTTCTGGACTAACATGTACATCCTAGCCTAGGACCCTGCCAGGTGGAACAAGTTCATGTGCAGTGCGGCGCTTGTCCCTCCACGTGTACAGCTTATGTCGCTTACTCAAATTAATCAGTAGTATGCTAGGTCTCCTCAAGGGGTCACTCTGGACAGGATGTGTGTCCACCATCAGCTGAGGATGATGGTAGTTGTGTGTGACCTCTCAGGGAGAATTCTGGGAGTCCTTACCATGTGCAGCCTGCTTTGGAGCCAGACTGCTTGAGTTTCAATCAGGCCTACACTTTAGCAGTTATATGTCCTTCAACAAGGTATCGATCACCGTCTCCTTTCTCAGTTTCTCCTCTGTAAAATAGGGATCATATGTGTGCCAACTTTTGAGCACAAAAGGTGTCAGTGTGTGCAGTGCCCCTGGAACAGTGCCTGGCATTTGGTAAGAACTTAAGAGATATTTCATGATTATTGCCACTTTCTTTTTGTCAGCCTGGAAACACTTGTTCAAAATCCACCTATATGTAAGCCACCTTTTCAAAATTGTTTATTTACTCATTACTTGTTCAGACCATGTTTTATTTTTTTGTCCTTGCTTTTAAGGGATAATTTTATTTTAATTTATCTTATTTTTTTGGTTTTTCTTCTATTAGCATGTGTTTTTGATGTGTACTAATTACATGCCTCTTGGGAAACTAGTACATGTAAGTCCTGTATCTCAATCAGTTTTACCTTCCCTTCCAGTCCCTGTCCTCAGTCTCCTTTCATTCTTAGACCCCTGCAGACTCTGTACACTTTGTAGGCCATCTCTGACTCACATCACACCAACCTCATATTTTATTAAGACTGTCCTGTATTGCCACTGACTAAGGAATGTGGATATACGGTTACCACCTTTATCCACGGCAATTGCCCTTCCTTACTTTTTTTCCTGTTCTTTGGAACTAGCAAGACACACTTTTTTATATTATAGCCCCCAATATACAGTTTGCAAAGATAAAGCTAATCTTTATTTAACGGAAATACACTTTACAATGTCAACTCTAGGCATTACACAAAGTGTCTTAATTTACACAGAGTTGTACTTTGTTCTATTATATTCTGTTGATTTTATTAAAATGTAAATTTGCTCATATTAGCTGCAAGTTATCCATCACATTTTAGTGACAGGAAATGAAAGAATCAATCCAAGATTGAGGAAAAAAGACCCAAACTCTTTAATGAAAGATTATTACTTACAGTTGGCTGTCATTTTTCTCATACAGTATAGAAGAACCCTCCGGCAGGTCTTGAGAACAGAGAACTCAACTCACCTGATTATGATAATAACCAGGCACTCCTAGCTTGCAAGCCTCCAGGTTCAGTGGTTCTTTGAGGTTGTTCATAACACAGCACTGTCGAGGCCAGGGATAGTCTGCATCATTATTGTCAGCCCGGAAGGCAGATGTGTATTTCTGCCAGTCAGATGGACCATTTACACCACAGCAATGGTCCTGTCAGTGATAGAAATGAAATTCCCTTTCATGGTCCTTTGTAGAGCAATCCATGTAACAGCTCAGATTTTACAAAACAAGTAGAGTTGGAAAGTATACCACATCTGATGTTTCAAGAGTTTCCCCAACCAGAGCTGGAGATATTTTAAAGTTTGCAAAATATTTTTAATTTACTGCTTTGTTAGGCATTAAATAAGTTCTGTAGCTCTTCACATGTTACATTTTCCGAACCTCATTTTCCTTAATATAAAGTGGGATACAGTTCTTGTTTCACAGAGTTTTGGGAAGACTGAGTGAAATAATATACTCAATGTGTTGAGTCCCATATTAGTTCACTTTGCATCACTGGAAGAAAATCCCTGACACTAGAAAGTAGAAGAAGAGGGGTTACTTTGACTCATGGTTTTCAGAAGATGCAGTCCATTGGTGCCTGGCTACAAAGCAAAAGGGCCTGGCACCCAGTAATGGCAGAAAGCAGAGAGAGAAGGAAGGTAGGGGTTGGGATCAGAACACCCCTCTGGATTGAGCCACAGTGGCCTGCTCCAACCCGCACCTTCAGGTCTGAATTCATCAATGGGCTGATGAGGGTGGCACCCTTGGGATCCAGCTGTCTTGTGAAAGCCCCACCTTTGTACACATAAGACTTGTGGGTATTTGAGATCTAAACTATACCAGCTACAACACTTGGTTCATAGTAAACTCTTAAGAAACATTTATTATAATCGGTACTCTTCTTTTTTCAATACTGGAAATTGAGGCCACTCTTTTCTTATTTTACAAAGTCATCAAGTTACCTA
>PVJA010048764.1:0-14048 GCA_004027025.1 Myocastor coypus
TCTGTTTTCCTGCACTCAGATTACTACTTATTGGTTTCTGTGATACTTGGGATCCAACTTACACTTTAAAAAAAATAAATTTGGGGCTTGCCAGGTACCTCAGTTGATTAAAGCATGTGATTCAGTAAAGTCACGCAGGTGCCTGGGACCCTAGTTCGATCCCTACCTCTACGTGGAACATGAGACATGCCTTAAGGCAGCCTGAGAATGCCAAAATAAATAATTAAATAAATTTAACTCTGTTTCCTCTAGATTTTTTTTTTTTTTTTTTTTTACTATATAGGCTTTTGCTATATAGCTGTCTTTGTTGCAAAGCATCAAATAATTTGGGTCAGTTCAATTCAGGAAGGATTTACTTTAAGGATAGTTAGCAAGAAAGGTTGGCATCTCAGGCATAACCTTCTTGAGTGGCATGGTGAATTTGGTCCTCATAGAATCACTGTGTTCAGAATTAGACTCTTAACTTTACAATGCTCTTGAAACATAATGGAGCAGATGCAGATGACCAGCTCACAGTAACCCTGCCCATAAGAGCCTCATCTGAGATAGCCAGCAAAGTATAATGACCATAGAGTAAAACATACTGTTCATTGCCTAGTCAGTCGATTGCTAATACTTTTCCTTTAAAAAAAAGTCTTAGCCAGGCATGGTAGTGCATGCCTGTAATCCCAGCACTTGGGAAGCTGAGGCAGGAGGATTGGTGCGAGTTCAAGATGGCCTGGGCTACAAAAATGAACTCAAGGCCAGCCTGAACTGCATAGGAAGACCTTGTCTCAAAAAGACATAAAAAAAAAAAAAAGTCTTAACTGAAAATTCAGACTTCTTCCAGATAGTATAGAATTATAGCAGTTTATAACGACCAGATGGACTTTCATGCTTTGAGGATGAGCATGTCTCAGACCCTACCTGAGGACTTTCTCTGTGGCCCAAGGGTTCTGTAGCTAGCCATGAAGGATACTGATTATTGAGAGTCCCTCTTAGGGGTCAGGTTATTGTCCAAAGTGATTTATATGCTCAATATCATTTTATCCCTTGACAGTTATAGGGGTGGCATTTTATTGTTCTTAATTTATAGCTAGGGAACCTGAAGTTTAGGGAGGTTGGGTAGCTGCCGAATGTCATATAACTATGGAGTATCAGGTTTGGGCACAGATCTCTGACACATGCCATGCTTAATCTTTGTGATATATTGGCTGCTGTTTCTATGTTAAGAGTTGTATAGCAAATTGTGTTGTACTTCTTTCCCAGATAATTTTCTCACTACTCTTAATTCTTTGCACTGGCTGCAATACAATTACTATCATTATGGTTTTAAGTCATGATATCGTAGCATTTCATAAGTTACATTAGCATCATGCCTGCGAGGTGATCTCATCAGTAATGTTTGGAATCTTCTTCAGCAGGCCTTCATACACTGACTGTAGGAACTATTAAGTAAATTGCTTTGCCTGAAACCATCAGATGCTGGTTTTGACTGTTTTTTTTTTTTTTTTTTTTTTTTGAGATAGGGTCTCACTGTAGAGTTCAGGCTGGCCTGAGCTCACTTTTGTGGCCCAGGCTGGTCTTGAACTCGCACTGATCCTCCTGCCTCAGCCTCCCAAGTACTGGGATTACAGGCATGCGCCACCACACCCGGCTCACTTGACTGTTTTCATACCCCTGTCCCCTCCTTTTTTGTTTTGTTTTGTTTTTAATAAGGGTTGAATGTAGGGCTATATCCCTAGCCCTTTTAAAGACAGTGTCTCATTAAGTTGACAAGGCTGAACTGGAACTGGTGATCTTACTGCCTTAGCCTCCCAGAGTGCTGGGACTGCAGGTGTCACTACCGTGCCTGACTCATACCTCAAGATCCTGTAAGCCACGGGGAAACTATGAAAGGGAGATCACTAGGGCACAGAAAGTTAGCCTTGTTTGCTAGAGTTGTAGACAGACTCCTTCCCCCATTCTTTTAAGATTCAGGAAGAATGTAGTCTTAACTTCAGTTGTGCATTTCTGTGCTCACTTCTGTAGACCGCTGAAAAATTCCCGTGATTTTCACTAGCTAGAATCATGTAAATAGAATTGAACATTTTTTAATGCAGTAGTATATAAGAAAGCAAAAATCACTGTCCTCTTAAAGTTGACTTTTGTTCTGATTTTCTTTTCTCAGAAAGAGTACATGGAGAACAAGAAAGTTGCTGTGGAATTAAAGGATGTGCCATCTCCCCTTCATGCTGGCTCTAAACTTTTTCCAGCAGTTCCACTGCCTGATATTCATTCTCTTCAGCAACCTAAAATACAGCTTTCAACTGTCCCCAAAGTAAGCTGCTGTGCTCATTGCCCTAATGAACCCTCCACTTCACCACTGCATTTTGGTGGTGGTAATGGTGGCAGTAGTGGAGGTACTGGTAGCTTGATTCACCCAGGCACATGCTTAGACTCACAAAACACCAGGGCAGTCACATGTCAGGTAGGGTCAGGGTTTGCTTTCCAGTCTGCATCTTCACTCCAGAATGCCTCAACTAGAAGCAGTTTAGCAGGCATTGCAAGTGACTTTCCCAGCATGTGTCTAGAAAGTAATATATCTTCTTGCAAACACTTGCCCTGTTGTGGAAAACTCCATTTCCAGTCATGTCACAGTAACATGCACAAGCTGCATCAGTTTCCAACTCTCCAGGGCTGCACCTCCGCTGGCTATTTCCCCTGTTCTGATTTCACAAGTGGGGCTCCAGGGCATTTGGAAGAGCACATTTCACAGTCGGAGCTAACAACGCCTCACTTGTGCACCAATTCTTTGCACCTAAATGTGGTACCTCCGGTTTGTTTAAAGGGCTCACTTTACTGCGAAGACTGTCTAAAGAAGGTGTGTATCTTTTTAATTTTTATGTTGGGTGCAGCTGAGGTTTGAGGAATGCCTTTACGTGGATTTATCTTGAAAAGTCTTTGTTGGGTGTGGGATTGAGTGTTCTTCTCTGGTATTAGTCTTGCCTTAGTGGTATAACTTCTGCTGGTCTTTAAGGAAGAAAAGGGTAGAAACCATTCAAAGAAATCCATAGCCATTGTATAGCTTATGTTTTTAGAGCTTCTGGTTACTCTGAATGTATTTCCTGTGTACATGTAAATTTAGTTTGGCAAAGCCTCTTTTGTCTTATCTTCAGAGGTAAGAGCACAACAGATTTAACAGTTGTGTCTTTCATGTAATGTGGGTAGCCCCAAACTGTCTTCCTATAATATGAGAAACTTGAAATTGGACTTCAGTCATGCCCGTGTTCTTATGAAAACTTTATCACCCTTTGTGTAAAGTATATAAGGTCTCCATGGCAGCAGGCACATTGCTCCAGACTATAAAATTATAAAATTCCAATCATGTGAGTGTCTGTCTTGATCACCTAAAGTCCTTTCTTGAAGTTATGAACTGAGGGAGCCAGGGAGATAGTTCCATAGCACAAGTGCCTGCCAGGCAAGTGCAAGTTCATGAGTTTGAACCCTGGTCGGGGGGTAGGTGGGTGGGGTGGGTGGGTTATGAATTGATAGTTAATGGTTCTTATACGATCATTTGAGAATATATTTCATGAGAAGTTATGTAGAAGATGAAACAGTTAGAATGTGTTTTCAGTACTGTATAGAATTCCAGGTTCTGCAATGATGTATCTTAAACTATAAAAAAATTTTTTTTTAAAACAGCCAGCAAGAAATAGTATAACTGATGCTGCTAAAGTCTGGCCAAATATACCACCTCCAAACACTCAGCCTGCACCTCTTGCTATCCCTCTATGTAATGGCTGTGGAACCAAAGGAACAGGAAAAGAGACTGCGATGTTATTGGCGACCAGTCTAGGCAAAGCTGCTTCAAAATTTGGTAAGTGACAGTGTGACTTAAACTATTCATTTTAAGTAGTTTTCATTAGCTAGTACAAACATTGCATTCAATTGCCTTTAAAAGCGTCCTTGTTGTGAAGTTGTGTGTGAGCTCTGTAAAGTATATGTGAATGTCCCATCACCTTTTCTTATTAAAAGTCTTTTCGATATAAATGAAAATAAAGTACTAGAGAGACTAGCAGTTAACTTAGGTTCATAAAATGCACTTGATGTATCCTCCCTAGAAATATTTAATATTTAGAATAATTTGGTAGTAGCTAATTCTAAATGGTATTTAGAAACCTAAGAGTTCTCAATTAAAATAATTTCCCTGAAGCTTTTAATGTAAGTTATCTTGTAGAAATATTTCTGAATGTTTAATCAGATGTTAATGATGTTAAAAATAAAATTATGAGCTAACAGCTTCATCTTGTGCATCTCTTCAGTGTTCTTCCTTACTGAGTAGAAAGAGCATGAACTGAACATGAAAATCAGGTCCTTATTGGCTGGTTACGTGTTACAGATAAATACCACAGGTCACCATGAGAATGGCTCATGCTGTGAATGCTTTTATTATGGGCATGAAGTCACTTGACCTGTAGGTTTTTTCTCTCTTGAGAAACGGAAATGTTTCTTAGAATGATACTTTGGCAACTCGGGAGGCTGAGGCAGGAGGATCAGTGCGAGTTCGAGACCAGCCTGGGCTACAAAAGTGAGCTCAAGGCCAGCCTGAACTGCATAGTGAGACCCTGTCTCAAAAAGACAAAAAAAAAAAAAAAAAAAAAAAGAATGATACTTTGGCAATTTGATTGGTTATTGTTTTTTATTTTATTTTTCCTTTTAATAAGAAGAACAGGACAATTTCACAACACGTTAGTAGGGCAACCACAATAATTAATACAGTGCACATTGTTGTCTTCATAGTAGTTGCTCTGAGTACAAGATGCAGACATGATAACTTTTCTAAACACTGTTGGTACAAATATTTCTTCTCATTGAATTAAC
Source organism: Myocastor coypus (assembly GCA_004027025.1). Classification (NCBI taxonomy): domain Eukaryota; kingdom Metazoa; phylum Chordata; class Mammalia; order Rodentia; family Myocastoridae; genus Myocastor; species Myocastor coypus. Next base: position 4,843 of record PVJA010048764.1, read on the forward strand.
AGAAAGTAGTTGTAAACATAGTATTATAATATTCCATAATAGTAGTGGGTTATCAGCAGAACTGGCAATGTTGGAAGCTGTTGACTTGAACCTTTTACAGCTCAGCATACTAATCTGGATTTGTTTTTTATGCCTGTGGTTATACTTTTCTGCTAGGTGATTAAGGCCAAGTTAAAGCAAGACCTGTATGACATAACAAAACGGGGAAATTTTGTATCTGACAAGGTCAATCAAATCCCCTCAGGATTAACCTTGAAACCATGTACAGCATTTTGTAGAACTTTTGTTAGTGTCAGCCATCTGGATGAGTCATGGCCATTGCTTAACCAGTTTGCTCTCTGTGAAAGCCTGAGAGAGTGTTTTCTTTTTAGGTGACTCTCCTGAGGCCCACTACACATCGTTGATCCCATTCCTCCGTGGCCCCATAATCTCCTTGAACAGAAAATTTGAGACTTCGCTGAATTTTTAGATGTTACAGTATAGGTTCTCTTATGCCCAGAGTCCTCACTGACCTTATTGATTGCTTATTAGATCAATCAGTGAATATCCTTAACATCAATTTAGTTTCTCTCCCACTAAGAATACTAATCACCTACCTGTTATTATAATTTGCCATCTTTTCCACTAAATTTAATTCTCTCTCTCTCTCTCTCTCTCTCTCTCTCTCTCTCTCTCTCTCTCTCTCTCTCTCTCTCTCTCTCTTTCTCTTTCTTCCTATTTAATTTATTAAGGGTCACCAGAAGTTGCACTAGCCGGACAGGTGCTAGAAAATCTACCCCCCATTGGAGTTTTTTGGGATATTGAAAACTGCTCCGTTCCCTCTGGCCGTTCAGCCACTACTGTTGTACAAAGAATCCGTGAAAAGTTTTTTAAAGGCCACAGAGAAGCAGAGTTCATCTGTGTATGTGATATCAGTAAAGAAAACAAAGAAGTTATCCAAGAGCTGAATAATTGCCAGGTTAAAAAATTTTCATTTACTTATTTTTAAGAATTGTAATTCATGGGGCCCAGCGGGATGGCTCAGTGGTCTAAAGCGCCTGCTTGGGGAAGCTTGGGTGGCTTCAGGGACCGCGGTTCGATCCCCGGCACCACATGCTGCGCCAGCCCTGCTCTCCGGGTGGGCTGAGCCGGCCATAAAAATGAGTGAATAAACAAACAAAGGTTCTGAAACAAGAAAAAAATATTAAATTTAAAAAAAAAATTAAAAAAAAAAAAGAATTGTAATTCATATTAGCAGCATAAGCACATGTGGAGTTTTTGAAAAGAATTCCAATTTGAGATTTAATGACTTAATTGTATTGGTGCTTAGTTTTCAAATAAAGGAAATCAGCAAAAGATTATTCTTAAAGTACGAGAAATCTAATGTTTCATATTTTGATAATGTTACACTATATTATACTGGCATAATGGTAACATACGTATTGTCTCCCTTGGTCAGAACTCCTCCATGAGGCAGGTAGGATTATTATTTGCAATTTACAACAAAACCAAGACCTTAAGAGGGTACTCAACATTTTTAAGACGACATGGCCCCTAAGTGAAAGCAATTTATTTATTTATTTAGTCTTTTTGAGACAGGGTCTTGTTGTGCAGTTCAGGCTGACCTTGAGCTCACTTTTGTAGCCCAGGCTGGTCTTGAACTCATACCAATCCTCCTGCCTCAGCCTCCCAAGTGCTGGGATTAGAGACGTGCGTGTGAAAGCAGTTTAAATCCAGGTAATCTGACCTTAAAGTCCATGCTGTGAAGCTAGAATCTAGGTTGTTGACTCTGAGACAAGTACTTCCATCGATACTTTATTTTACATTGCTGTCTCAAATTATACATTATGTGATTTACCAAAAAAAAAAACCAAAAAACTATTTACTGTATATGAAATGTGGTTGAGGTACTTCTCATTTTGTATTAGAGAATAAGTTTTAACAGAAACCAAACCAAACATTTTGGCTTGCTTAGGATGTTTGTTCCCTGTTATGTACACCTTAAGCCTAAATCAATGATAGTGAACCTTGAAGAACTTTCAGTGATACAAACAAGCTGTTAGAAGCCAGCCATGGTGGTACACCTGTATTCCCTGTAGTCTGGGCTACAAAGTGAACTCAAGGCCAGTTTGAAGTATATAGTGACACCTTATCTCAAAAAGACAAAATAAAATAAAAATAGAAACAGACTGTATGCACATAGTTTTCCTCCCTTGGTGGATAGCAAAGACAAAAGACAATGTACAACCACAAATCATGCCTTAATTGTACAGCTGATTTGCAGCATGTAGCTTGTTGGCAAAAACTATTAAGGAAAATCTAATGACCTTCCGATTTCATTTTTCTCTACTTTTTTTTTTTTTTTTTTTTTTTTTGGGACAGTGTCTCTTAGGTTGGTATTAAACTCACTCTGTAGTTTTAGTCTGGCCTTAAACTTGCAGTCCTCTTCCCTTAGCCCCCTGAGCATTGGGTTTACAAATGTGCACCATGATACCTGGTTCTGCTTATTTTCTGAAGTGAGGGTAAAAGAAGCTCACAGGTGGATGAAAGAGGGGTAGTGGTACTCAGTTGGTACATGTGCAGAACCAAGTTTGAAAACATTGTGACCTAGTTGTACTTTATTTTGTACTTCTAATAATTACAGAATTTGCATTCTCAGGAATTGCTTGCTAAAATGTGGGCAGTACTGGTAGCAGTTTTCTAGCAGCTTTTGCTTATGCACTCTTACTATAAATTAATGCAGGTAACTGTTGCTCACATCAATGCTACTGCAAAGAATGCTGCTGATGATAAACTCCGACAGAGTCTGCGAAGGTTTGCAAATACTCACACTGCTCCAGCCACTGTGGTTCTTGTGTCAAGTAAGTGATGCCTGCTGATGTCAGCTAAATTCACCATATAGGAATTATAAAATTAAAAACACATGAAAGCCACGTGAGCCCCTAAAGATGTCGCATACATGGGACATATTGATGCTTATTGGTGAGAGTTATTTAGGAAAATAATTGAGCTGCCTCATGGAACCTGAGTTGTTAATCAAAGAAAATGTAATTTTAAATTAAACATTATGTGATTTTGGTGTTTTAGGGTTTTTTACCCTGGACTTACCCAGTATTACTAACTTTAAGAAGTCCAATATGAAAAAAAAAAAAAAAAGTCCAATATGAGGGGGCTGGGGAGATATCTCCATGGCACAAGTGCCTGCCTGGCAAGTGCAAGGTTGGTCCCATTAAAAAAAAAAAAAAAAAAAAAAACTGCAATATGAGTAAGTTCCAAATTTGAGTCTCCGCTACATTTACATGTATTTATTCCCTATTAATGCTAGAAGCAACATATATTTTAGAATTCCACATAGGTATGTGGTAAAATTTTCTTACCATGTCAGTTCTGCAAGGAAATACATTTCTGTTCACATAAGTGGAGAAAAGCAATTTTGATTACAAGTCAACATTCTTTCCTTCCTACTAGGATTGTCCTGTGTTCCTAATGTTTGGAGATGGATTTCATTGTATATTTTCTTTCAGCTGATGTCAATTTTGCATTGGAACTTAGTGACCTGAGACATAGGCATGGTTTCCACATAATTTTAGTCCATAAAAACCAAGCTTCAGAAGCACTGTTGCATCATGCTAACGAGCTGATCAGATTTGAAGAATTCATTTCGGATTTGCCTCCCAGGTTACCGCTAAAAATGCCAGTAAGTGGATTTACATTATTTTTGCCATTTTCCAGTGTTATATTATAGAGGCTTAAAGCCCTTAACAAGAGAATTGAGGGCTGGGGAGATAGCTCAGTAGAATAAGTGCTTACCTGACAAGTGCAGGGTCCTGAGTTCAATCCCCAGTACCGCAAAAGAAAAAAAAGAGAGCGAGAGAATTGAGATATCCATATAGAGGTGTCCTTTGTAGGAGGCTCATGGGATTTTGAAATTAGGCCTGGAAACCTTCAATGTTTCTTCTACAAATAAATAATACTTAGGAATTTTCCTTCTATTTAAAAAATATCCATTTACATCTATTTGATATAAAGCATAGCTGGCTTTGCACAATAGGAAGTGAATGTTGATTATGTGGATCTGCATGTCAATTCCCTATTGACTCATTTTTTTCAACTTTCAAGGCCATTAAGTCAAATGTATTTCAGACAAAAGGAAAACTGATCAGTTAAAACATTTATTGTTGCAAGATATTTTTTCTCATTCACTAGAGGGATAGCTTGATGGATTTTTTTTCTTTTTTGATTTTTTACTTCCCTTTAATACTTGAGGTATTAGAGGAAGAGTGTAGATTTTGTTGATCAACATCCTTCTTATACAAAGCAAAGCCACTGATTTGAAAAGTAGTATTTATTAGGAAAATGGATTAAATCTAAATGCAAAAGTGTGAAAATAAAAGCTCTGTAGTCCTATCCTGCACAGGTGATCACTCTCACCAGTTTGGTATTATCGTCTGAATTTTTTTTTTTTTTTCATAAAAACCTTTTATTTCTTTATTTGGTACAGGGTCATGCTACACAGCTCAGACTCTAGTGATCCTCCTGTCTCAGCCTCCCAGCTCTGGGATTACAGCCATGCACCAGCATGCCCAGTTTCAGGGATAGCTGGGGTTCTGGGCTGGCACAGTATGTGGTACTGGGGATTGAACCCAGACCCTTGTGCTTGACAGGCAGGTTCTTAGACTACTGAGCTATCTTCCTAGCCCTGTGTACAACATGATTCTAGAGCTCTTCTAACTAAAACATAACAGACTTGTAAAAACTTTCCTGAGCTGTGATTTGCAGTGTATAAACCTACCTCTTTTAAGTGTACTATTCAGTGCTCAGCTTAGAAAATATCCATCATTTCAGTAGGATCTTGTATGCAAGTCCATAATTTCCATTGCCACCTTGAGTCAGCTGCTAATCTGTATCTGCAAATTTGCCTTCCTTTGACCTGTTATAGAAATGAATCATGTAATACATAGCTTTCTATGCCTGTTGTATTTTTCCTCATTATATTTTTACAAGGTTCAGTTATCTTGCCAATACTAAATAAGTTTATCTCCTCCAAACTCAAAATCACATCCCATGTTTTGAAATTGTATGCCCTTGAGTTAACCTAATCAACCCTTCTTTCCTTTGTATCAGCAGTGCCACACTCTGCTCTATGTTTATAACCTACCAGCAAATAAAGATGGCAAGAGCATCAGTAATAGGCTCAGGCGCCTGTCTGATAATTGTGGCGGGAAAGTGCTGAGTATCACAGGCTGCAGTGCAGTTCTCCGCTTCATAAACCAAGATAGTGCTGAACGGGCTCAGAAGCGAATGGAAAATGAAGATGTCTTTGGTAATAGGATCATTGTGTCATTTACTCCAAAAAATAGAGAACTCTGTGAAGCAAAGAGCTCAAATACAATTGCTGATAAGGTGAAGTCTCCCAAAAAACTTAAAAATACAAAATTGTGCCTCATCAAAGATACAAGTGAACAATCTTCCAGTGCCAAACTCATGCCTGGAAAAGGATCACAGGCAAATTCTGGATCTGCTATAAAAAATACAAATGTTAAAAGTTTACAGGTAATTTTGTTAACTTTATTTCTGCAGTTTTGGTAGACTTAATTTGTTTCCATGCTGTGTGGCTTTTGGTGTGTACTTAATATTTCTGCTTTTGGCAATACTTTAGTGAAAGTCACTTATTTTCTATACAGTATCTAACACATGTTGGGTATTTAAATTTGAAACTTACCACATTTGTGTCTTTTAAGGAGCTGTGCCACATGGAGACAAAGACTGGTCAACGTAACAGTGAGCACCAATATGGTAATGCACGGCTGGCACCAACTCCTCATAGTAACCCAAGCACTACAGGGCCAACATCAAAAAACTCGGGGATGGCAGAGTTGCTTTACAAAAGCAACCAGAAGTATGTTAAATTACTCTCTGTTAGTTGTTTCTTTAATTGCTATGAACAAAGACATGATCTTCTGCTCTTCATTTTTTTTTCCATCTGTTAGAAAAGAGACCATCAGTTCCCGAAGCATTACCAGTTCTCCTGTAGAGAAACAAAACAAAGAAGAGACTGTCTTCCAAGTGAGTTACCCATCTGCTTTTAGCAAATTGATTGCATCAAGGCAAGTCAGTCCTCTGCTCACATCTCAGTCTTGGTCTCCTAGGTAAGTCCACATTTTGATCTGCTAGTGGTTGTAATAAGAAGTGTTAGGAAACACTGTGTTTACTAAAAAGACTTCAAGCAGTGCAGAAGTTCACCAAGTAAAAGAGAAACCTTCCTCCCCATCCCCAACCTGTTTTTCCTCAGGTTATTGTAGCTGACACTTAGGGGAAATGCTTATTTCTCCCTCTTCCACCTGGTACTCTTGGTAAGCAGAGGTCAAAGAGAGAAAACTTATCTTAGAGTGCCTGGCCAGTGAAGGAAGGCAGGTTAAAATTTCTTTACATTGTAACTGTAACTGTTATGGAAAAAGTCCAAAGTAGGTATGCGTTGCTTATTTTTATTAATATGACACCTTATAGGAAGTTGTTTTCAAAGTAAGGTTCTCTATGGACCACTGTAAATGTCTGTCTCTTCCCTTACCTGAACTTTCTAAACTCATACCAGGTAATTTCTTGAGGCGTGGGAAAATGGTGAGCCATGAAGGCATCCTGGGCCCCTTTGATTTCCATTGCATTTGTTCTGCAGTTGGTTAGGAATCACAGTAGAGAGTAACTGTGGGCTTGTATACATCACATCTAAAAAGTCACATGAAAATGTTCTGGTCAGAATCATGCAGTACATGAACCAGAAGATCAAGATTTTCAGAGCCACAGAGGAGGTGCAGTGGTCAAAATTGATAACACAAATTTCCAAAACAGAAAATTCATGAAGACTGCCTATGAATAAACCAATGTATAAATATTTGATATTGAATAATTCATTGGTCATTTAATAGAGGTCACTAGTACTTAGGACAGTGCTTAATCAGTGCAGATTTTAGATGAAAATACATTTGAAAACAAAACAGTGGCCAGGGTTGGTTGTTCACACCTGTAATCTCAACACTTGGGAGGTAGGGGCTGGAGGATCACCAGAAGTTCACACTAGCCAGGTTCACATAGTGAGACCCTTCACAAAAAATAAGAAAGGAGAAACTAAACAGGTAGGTTTTTTTCTGTATGTAGTTTCAGACAAAGCCAGAATGACTGCAGTTTTAAGAATGACCTCAACACATGTGTTTTCAGCAGGAGTTTGTCTCCAAACCTTTCAAGTAGAGCATCTCCACTTGCTTTCAACCTTGCCAGTTCCAGCAGTGGAGCCAACTGCCTGGACCCCTTTGCAAATGGTGCTGACATCCAGGTCAGCAATGTAGATTACAGACTGTCCCGAAAGGAGCTGCAGCAGCTCATCCAGGAAGCATTTTCCAGGCATGGCAAGGTAACCCTCTCCCTTGTGTTCTCCTTTTTTTTTTTTTCATTTGTGTTTTTGTTCATTATTACCCATTGATAGAATTCCAGGTCCGGAGAGATTAACCTGACACATAATCACAGCCAGTATGTAAATATTATTAGATAGGTTTGATGCTGTTTTTTTCCTTATGTCTGTCTTCTGGGGGTAGTGCTGTGTCACCAGCTTCTAGGATTCAGGCCCAAGGGGTAAGAAACTCAGCACTGAGAAAAATTTGTCATTGGGCGTGGAGGTGGGGGTGGGGTTTAAAAGGCCCTTTGGGAAATAAAACATTGATGGGTTTTAGTAATTAGCTTTGCCTGCTAAAATACAGAAATAGGGCTCTAAAATAATGTTGGCTGTTTTTCTTTACTTTCTAGTATATTTTACTCAGTATTTTAGGTACAGTTTTCTAAAAGTTGGCCTTTTACAACTCAGGCTTTTACAAGAGTCAAGAGAGTTGTTTAAAGATTCCTCCTGTGCATTGGCTTCTAAGTGTACCTCAGAGCCATGTGTGCCAGCACATTCAGGTGGACCAGGTCAGGTTACGTCTCCAAAGGTTACTCCATGCCAGTCACATGCATTGTGTCCAGCAAAGTGTAGCATTTCAAAGGGATTCCCTCACAAATAAGCCAAATTACCCATGTGTGTCTGTTAGTAATTCATGTTCAGCTTAAGATGATGGTTCTTAGTAGATGTAGTACTTTTTATTATTATTATTATTATTGTTGTGTTGTAACTGTAGGTAAAGAGTGTTGAGCTCAGCCCACATACCGATTATCAGCTCAAAGCCACTGTGCAGATGGAAAACTTACAAGAAGCAATTGGTGCAATAAATAACCTCCACAGGTATAAAATTGGCAACAAGAAGATCCTGGTCTCACTTGCCACAGGAGCTACTAATAAATCACTCTCTTTACTGAGGTAAAATAAAAGGAAACCCCCAGCGATTTATTTCAGGAGATAACATTTGATCCAGAAATAGCTATGGAAATAATGAAAATAGATTTTATCCTGTTTCCAATTCTCCTGATAATTACAGTTCAGGCAGTGCTTATTTTCATTTGATAGTGCTAGAAAGAAGCACTTGACTCTTGCTTGTTCAGATCATTAACTACAGATGAAGTATAACTTAAAACCTGACAAGCTTTTGGGAATAAAATTGTGTATGCAAATATCCAGAACAAGTTCTAAAAATAGTATGCCTCCACCTGAAAAACTTATCAGCCTGAAATGTCTATGATACATTTTTAACATGATGCTAGAGGTGGATTTGTCTGTTAAGACTGGCTCTGCAGTGCTGCACATGCTCAGTTTGGAGGTGTACCCTTTATGTCAAATAGTCCTCAAAGTCTACACTTAGGAGTGTATCAGCCAGCCTTGGAGGTCTTGTGATTTTGTTCATAGTGTTTGATTCTTTGGCTTCCTTATTTTGAGGGCAACTGATAAAATAAGTTTCAGTCCTAAATGTCTGTTTGAACCATCAGAAATCTTCTATAAATTTGTACTTCACATTTATTTATTTATTTATTTATTTATTTATTTTTGTGGGGCCCAGGTTTGAACTCACAACCTTGCACTTGCCAGTCAGACACTTGCGCCACAGAGCTATCTCCCCAGCCCCTATTATTTTAAATTGTGTTTTTTTACCCCTCAGAGTAAAAATAATTCTCACTGAGAGAAATTTGGAAGGTTCAGAAACAGAAGCAGGGGTTAAAGTATTATCCATAGTTTTTGTGGTCCAAAGCATTTTCCTTTTGATTTTGGATTTTTATTTCCTAGTGAACAATCTTTTTTTTTTTTTTTTTTTCCA
>PVJA010048765.1:0-14061 GCA_004027025.1 Myocastor coypus
GGGCGTGGTGGCGCACGCCTGTAATCCCAGCACTCGGGAGGCTGAGGCAGGAGGATCGATGTGAGTTTGAGACCAGCCTGGGCTACAAAAGTGAGCTTAAGGCCAGCCTGAACTGCAGCATAGTGAGACCCTGTCTCAAAAAGCAAAAAAAAAAAAAAAAAAAAAAAAAAAAAAAAAAAAAAAAAAAAAAAAAAAAAAAAAAAAAAAAAAAAAAAAAAAAAAAAGAAGAAAAACAGACTTAATACAGTAAGGAAAAGCAGAAGAGCTGCATTTGCAGAGCCCTAGCAATGGCCTGTGAAGCTCACACTCAAATGCTGTTTCCCTGTTTTTCCTAGTACTGCATGCTCAACCTAGGCCCTTCATTCTGAGTTGGGGCTCGAGCTCTTTTAGATTTTGCATTAAAAAAAAAATTTCATTCATTCATTCATTCATTCATTCATTCATTCATTTATTTTCTTGTTTCAGAACTTTTGTTTATTTATTTATTTTTATGGCCGGCTCAGCCTGGCCTGAGGGCAGGGCTGGCACGGCGTGTGGTGCCAGGGATTGAACTGCGGTTCCTGCAGCTGCCCAAGCTTTCCTAAGCAGGTGCTTTAGACCACTGAGCCATCTTGCCGGGCCCCTAGATTCTGCATTTTGAGACAGGCTCTGTAAGCAGGTGTCACCTTATAACTGATCCATCAGAACGATGGCCCTGACAACACCCCTTCACAGTATGTTCTATGCCATTCCAACATGGGGCCCACAGCTGAAAACTGCCAAAGCAGTGACACCGCACCTTCAGGAGGCCAAAGGCAGTGGCTTGTCTGGAAGTGTCATAGATGTCCTCCTCGGCGTACGCCAACAGAACCTGCAGCTGCTTCTCAGTGACCTGGTGTGACTTGACTTTCTTCACAAGGATGGTCATGCACTGAGGGTGCAACAGGGCAGGGATCAGGCAGCGCCTGACCCCGGCTCTCTGCAGGGAGCCAACCTCCCGCCATCGGCCCCTCACCCACCTTGAAGCAGTTCACCACCAGGTGGAAGTTGGGGCCCCGAGCAGCCCCCAGCCTGGCGTAGTTCTTCAGCAGAAGGAAGAGGTGCTTCGTCAGCTGCCCTGCTTTGGCATCTATGGATGGCAGAGGGAAGCGCAAGACCCAGATGAGGCACTGCAGAGCGCCGGTGATCACCTGGCAAAGGCAAGGCAAGAACAACTCCTGAAGCAGCACGGAGGTGACAGTGGAATGCCCAATGGGATGGCTATCATCCAGGGTGTGGCCCACCCCCTGTGGTCCTCCCACCAGTGACAGGCAGTGACACCTCATGCTCTGTAGCTTGCAGGCTGCCTAATGCAAGCACTTGCCTTTGCAAGTGGCTTCTTAGTGTGCCCTGCTCTCTTTAGGCTTGCGCTCCAAACACAGCATGTGCCTGGGTTCTGACCCTGTCACTGGTGTTGGGGTCACAGCAGCTCGCTATGCTGGGCTCGGCTGGCCTCTGCTGTGTCGCAGCTCAGAGATGACAGAGGGCTCCAGCCCTGAGGTCAGGGCATCACTGAGCACTGTGCACTGGGACATGGTGAGTGTGAGCTGGTACCCAGGGCTCCGAGTGTCCAACCGAAAGTGCCAGAGAAAGGACACAGCTTGGAGCCCCAAATTCACAATCCCAGTCTGCAGTGCTGCCCACAGGACTTGAGATACTGCTCAGCCCAGCACTGTCCGAGAAGCAGGAGGCAGCAGGCAGGGGAATTCCATAGCCATAGGCTCTCTTTGGGACCTGGGACGGGACCCTGCCTGTTTTGGTATCTACTGAACATTAAAAACATCTGCCTCAGTGTTGGGCATGGTGGTGCTCGCCTGTCATCCCAGCACTCAGGAAGCTGAGGCAGGGGAGTCACTAGGATTTCCAGGCCAGCCTGGGATATAGAGTGAGACGCTATCCCAGAAAAGACAAAAAATCATCTTTGCCAGGGGTTGGAAGGATTAGTGAAAACAGCTTCAGGAGAGTGACAGTGGCTTAGGGACACTGCCATTCAGTCCTGAAGTTGTCCTGGGATCAAGTTAGATCATCAAGGGCCAAGGGCTAAAGCTCAGGACCTCAAGGGTGGAAGTGGCCCCCACTCACCTTCACGTCCCGGGAGTCCAGGCAGCTGATGAGGAGGGACACAAATGGGTCCAGCATCTCCAGGACGCCCTCACTTGAGGACTGGACCTTGGCCGTCTTCAGACTCAGGTGTAACAGCTACAAGTAGTGGAGGAAAGGGGAAGTGAGGTGGCAGGGTGGGAGGGGGGTGGCATGGCTCAGAGTCCACAGGGATGGGGCCATGATCACATGCCAAGACTCCAGCCCTGGCACGGCCTGGTGTAGCACTAGAAATATCCCACCCCAGCCGGGCGTGGTGGCTCACGCCTGTAATCCCAGCACTCGGGAGGCTGAGGCAGGAGGATTGGTGCAAGTTCGAGACCAGCCTGGGCTACAAAAGTGAGCTCAAGGTCAGCCTCAACTGCATAGCAAGACCCTGTCTCAAAAAGACAAAAAAAAAAAAAAAAAAAAAAGAAATATCCCACCCCTGCCCTGCTGTGTCCAGGGGACCAGAGAAGCATGCTAGCAGGCTGTGCTGTGCTCCTGTTCAGAGGGTTCCAGGAAGATGGGAAAAGTGGGCAGTGACTCAAGGTACAGAGTAGGTGGGAGGCTGGAAGGTGTGCTCTGCGCTGAGCATGAGGCCAGGGCCTTACAGCCGGAGGGCTGGGCTTCCCCTTGGAAAATGGGAGCTCCAAGACTGACACAGTCATGTGTCTGTAAAAGTGCCCATCATGGAGCACAGTGCCGCAGCTCTAGGACTTAGGGAAGCTCAGGCAGGCCTGCAAATTCCAGCTTAGCCTGCGTAACTCAGAGACTCTGAGATCTTGTCTCAAAGCAAAACAACCCCAAAAGGTTGGGGATGTAACAGAGTGAGTGCTGAGCCCAATCCACAGGCCATGCAAGACAAGGAAAAGCTCCCCAGGGGCTCAGAGGTGTGCATGTGAGGCTGCAGTGAACCCCAAGAGGTCCAAGGCCAGAACATTGTACAGGTACGTGTGCCACATGTACCCGAGGCAAGCAGCCCCAGCACTGTGCTTCCTACCCGCAGCCCGGACTCGATGAGGATGTGCATGTTGGTCTTCCTGGTCACTGCGGCTTTCGGCCCACCTCGGACTGGCGCTGGGGGCAGCAGAAGGCAGCTCTCAGGGGGCAGGCGAGGGTCAGGCAAAGGGGTGGCTGAGTTTCTGCCAATCACAGGGATGAAAATGGGAAAGAACACTGTCAGCTGCCCCAAGAAGTCGCTGTGGCCCCAGGGCTAATAGGGTGCTCTTGGTTCTCAACTGGGACAGAGTGGGATGACATCACAGGAGGGCCCCAGGAGCCAGGTGGGGTGCCGGGGAACATGCAGAAAGCCAGCCACCACAAGGGGGCGCTGTGCCCCTGTAAGAGATGCCAGGGACTCCCACACCAAACAGCAGCGAAGCAAGGAGGCAGGCTAGAGCTTCTCAGGCACCCTACTACCATCTGTCTGAATCAGAGTAGGTTGTACATATTCAAACCAGACAGTCAATAAATATTTAGACCAAAACTGGGATAGAGAGGCCAGGAGTGGCAGTGTACACCTGTAATCCCAGCACTGGGGAAGCAGAGGCAGGAGGATGATAAGTTCAAGTCTACCTGGACAATGTAGTGCGTTTTGGAACAAAAAACAACAAAGGGGGTTGGGGACATAACTTAGTGTGAGGGTTCTGGGTTCAACCCCCAGTACTGAAGAAGGAAAAGCAGAAGGTATTAGACTGGCTACTGTCACAACTATCTCAAGTCCAAGAAAATCTCATGTTAGGTTTGACTTTTAAGAATCTCTCCCCAACACAGCAAAAGTAGCACCGTCTTTTTCTTTTGGTACTCAGGACCTTGAACTTGCCAGGCAGGCGCTGGGTCTGCTGAATTCCTCCCAGCCCGTGGTACCATCTTATAGCTCAGATACTCAGGTTGTTTTTCACTGAGGTAAATTATTAATCTACCTGAGAAGAGGTAAAACACTGAATATCTGAGATTTAGGCACCTACAGAGCAGTCTAGTGTTCCCCAAACTCACTTTTCCTTCTCTGTGAGCAGCGGGAGGTTTTCGCTGACCAGGCCATAGCTGAGCAGCAGCAGTGGCTCCGTGGCCATGGCAGGGTTGACGATCAGCCCCGCCGTGATGCGCCGTAGGGTCTCATGAACCTTCCGGGCCAGCTTCAGGCTCGTGGTGTTCTGCAGGATCTGTAGGCAAACAGACATGCTGCTCTGAGACAGCCCGCTCCACCCACATGTGTCCTCCATGAGGTTTTCCCTCGGAACCTTTGCTTTCTAGGGTATTCTTCCTAACTCCAGAGTACACTTTAGTAAGACTTTGAATGGACAAATACAGGCATGTCACTCATGGCCTCAGTCCAGCGGGGCTGTGGTCCCTGGTCCTCTCCACCCCACCCCGGTGGTGAGGCTGACTAAAATGCCATTTCTGCGTACATTAGAGGGTGATTAATTCTCGCTTGCCCACTCAAGAAATGCACAGTCAACTCTTGAAGGAGACCTTGTGCATCAAGGGTACAGTGAGTGGCGAAGCCTCAGCAAAGCACCAGTGCTGGACAGCTACTGTCTCCCGCAGGGTCCTCAGTCCAAGACATGGCCACCACAGGGCAGCCAAGGGCAAAGGTACGCTGAGCACCCGGCACCAGCAGCTTTCGGCCATAGGTCTGATACACACGGCTGGACAGATGAGCCTGCAGCAGCATGGAGGGCAACTCCTGCAACTGGCACAGGAAGTGACAGAAGGCAGGCAGGAAGGTGACTGCTTCTCCTTTGTAGGGGTCAAAAGGAAGTAGAATGGGCTATGAGCTTCAGCTCAGAAAGATCTGGAGCTTGACCCTAACTTTCTTCCTTCACTGTGTTTCTTTCTGCTCTCCTGAGCCTGCTTTCTTTCCTGAGATAATGTCTTGTTGAATTGCCCAGGCTGGCTTAGAACCTGGCAGTCTTGGGTTGCTGGAGAGATAGCTCAGCTACATAAGTGCCTGCCTAGCAAAAAAAAAAAAAAAAAAAAAAAAAAAAAAAAAAAAAAAAAAGAACTTGGACCCTGGTCCCACCAAAAAAAAAAAACAAAAAAAAACTTTGGGGCCAGGAAGATAGCTCAGTGGAATAAGTGCTTGCCTGCCTGGCAAGCTCAAGGTCCTGAGTTCTATCAAGAACTTGGGAATCTCTGGCTTCAAGCTCCTGAGCAGCTGGGGTACAGATGTGTACTGCCTTGCCTGGCTCTTCAGAGCCTGTGAAGCAGAGGGGCCCCGTCTCCCTGGGTGCCACATGCATAGGCAGTGGTGAGGCTGCAGAAGCACTCAGACCATCTCCTTTTCACAGCTGCTGGGAGGGGGCTCACTAGGGGCTGTATGTAGTGCTATTCCTGGGAAAAATTCCTCCGACCCCACTGCTGCTTTTCCTTTCTCAGGGGAGGTGTGCTGCATGGGCCAGGATTCTCAGCTGTACCTGGAGCCAAGGTTGCCACCCTCAGGCTGCAGTGCCCACACATGCCTCTGAAAAGGAAGCCTGCGCCCGCAGCCCTCACCTCTTTCAGCGGGAGGATGAGTTTTGTCACTTGATCCTTTCCTACGAACTTGCCCAGGATCTCGTAGGACTCGTAGCTCTTGCTTCTCCGTGCCTCCATGACTTTGGAGAGGATCTGCTTCACTTCCTTCTCCTCAGCGACGGCCCCAAACAGTTCCCGGTTGAAGATCTGTGCAGAGAAAGGCCAGGGCATGAGGAGTCGCAGTAGCAGCAGTAGCAGCAGCCAAGGCCCTGTGCCAGATCCAATGGCGACTGTGGGGCTCTCGGGAGCGGTGGGACAGAGCCTGTCAGCACAGCTCAGAGACCTGGCACCCAAACCCCTGTGCACAGGGGAAACAAAACCATTGGCCACATGCTCTGCGCCAAGGAATCCTCATACTTATGACTTCATTATTGGAATGTAAATATTTAAATTGATGTCTATTAGACAAAATCACTGTCTATACTTTTTATAATGAATAAAAGCCTGCATAGTAGTTTATTCTCTTCCCAATCCTAATTCCTAAATTACTACATTACAGTATTGACCTATGCTGCATTTGTCAGTGAGGTTTTAAAATTACTATAAGCCAAGCATATCTGAGCGTCCTTTTATAAAGACCCCAGACCCCGTCTGACTACCCTGTAAAATGGATTCCTGGCAGCAACTGAAACTGCTTGCACAGAAAGCCCAACACCAAATGTGGCTTTCTTTCTAGACCTCCCCAGAGCATTGCCCACTCATGAGTGCCACAGCCCTCTCCACCTCTGGACATGACAGTGTGTCGCCCCCAGGCCACTCAGAGGCCTCACCTCAACCAGGATGTCCAAGCAGGCGTCCAGGTCCCCAACCTGCAGGTGGCTGGCCAGGGTCTGCAGCAGCAGGTGGACGGTGAAGGTCAGCACATGCACCTGTGAACATGGATAGGGATGGTTACAGACCGCACGCTGCACTGTGTACGCCTGTTACCACATTGCCAAATGTTGAGTTTTTTTTTTTTTTTTAAGTTTCAAAACACATTAGTAGTACATTCACAATAATTGACAAATTGCATATTGTTGTCTTCATAATAGTTATACGGAGCACAGAGTGTGGATATGATAAATTTTCTAATTGATATTGGTAATGAAAGGAAAAAAGAAAAAAAAATCTTCTCTTTGAACTGAGAGGATGCAGTTGTATACATAGTTCAGTGTTCCATTTCATTGGGTTACAGGTGAAACTGGCAATGTTGGAGGCTCTTATAGCTTATCATACTAATCTAGCTCTGCATTCATTCATTCATTCATTCATTCATTCATTCATTCATTTATTTATTTATTTATTTATTTATTTATTTATTTATTTATTTATGTGTACTATAGCTGGCTCAGCCTTCCCTGGGGGTAGGGCTGGTGCAGCATGTGGTACTGGGGATTGAACTACAGTCTCTATGATTGCCTAAGCAGGTGCTTTAGACCACTGAACCATCTTGCCAGCCCCTTAGCTCTGCATTTTATGCCTCATAATTAAGCTTTTGTGCTGGGTGATCAAGGGCAAGTTAAAGCAAGACCTACATAACAAAACATTCATCTTTTGTATCTTCCAAGGTCAAATTCCTTCAGGATTAACTTTGGAACCATGTACAGTGCTTTGTAGAATTGTTGTCATTGTCAGCCTTCAGGACAAGTCACAGCCATTCCTTGACCAGTTTGCTTTCTGTGAAAGCCTGAGAGAATGTATTTTCTCTAGGTGACTCTCCTTAGACACATTATACTTCATTTATTCCCTTTCCTCTGAGATCCCATGATCTACTTGACCAGAAAATTTGGGATACCACTGAGTTACAGGATGTTACAGCACAGGTTCTCTTATGTCCTGAGTCCTCACTGACCTTGAAGGGTTAGGGCCAAAATGTTGGCTATCCTTGTAGCCCTTCTTTTTCTCCAATTTTTGGTCTGTTAACTGACATTCTCAATCCTCCAGCAGAGAAGCTTCATGATACTATTACTCTATAACATAGGTAATTGAGCTTAACATCACTGTCTTTCTGAATATCAAGTATCTTAGACTTAGCTTGAAATTGGTATTTTGCATCAATCATTGATATTCTAATAAATCTCTATCGAATGTGATAAAAGCAGTTACATATTTTTATGCAGACATTTAGAAATCCAAGGATGTACAAAACTGTAGCCTGTCAAGCTTGTGGCATTTTGCCCAGTCTCTTACTCTCCATGAATACACTTTTTTGTGTATTTACTTGAGAGAGAGAGTATAGCAGTAACTGAGTTTACAATAGAAGTAGTACACATCTAAAACACCAGAATGACAGGCATTCCAAGAACAGT
The DNA here is from genome assembly GCA_004027025.1 of Myocastor coypus. Classification (NCBI taxonomy): domain Eukaryota; kingdom Metazoa; phylum Chordata; class Mammalia; order Rodentia; family Myocastoridae; genus Myocastor; species Myocastor coypus. The sequence continues at coordinate 7,905 of PVJA010048765.1, forward strand.
TTTAGTGTTGCACGTTGCTATCATCAATGTGAAAAATCTTTTGAAGGTTCTTAGGACCAATATCTGATTCATCTTGTGTACATAAGTGCATGGTTTTGCTCCTGCTATGTTTCATCTCTTTTCTGCTTCCAGTCACTTCGTTGTTTAATCCATAGCACATTCAGCTATGTTATGCACTGTTACTAATCCTTAAAATTTTTTACCAGTACAGGTTTGCTGCCACAATGTTTGTAGTCCCCATGGGAGAGCCAGGCCATGTTCACAATATCTTATTTTTTCACTCCCCCACGTGTCACTTTTTTTTTATAGCTAAAAAGTGTTTCTTGTGGAGCTCATGCAATGTTTAAAAAGCCCTTGCATCTTGGCACTGCCTACAGTGACCCAGTGGCCCTTTCAGCACTGGGTCAGTTACTTTATTTATTTTTATTTTTTTAAAATTTATTTTATTTTTTTCTTGTTTCAGAACCTTTGTTTATTCACTCATTCTTATGGCCAGCTCAGCCCACCCCGATGGCAGGGCTGGCGCAGTATGTGGTGCCAGGGATCGAACCGCGGTTCCTGAAGCCACCCAAGCTTTCCCAAGCAGGCGCTTTAGACCACTGAGCCATCCCACCAGGCCCCTGGGTCAGTTACTTTAACAACAATAGCAACAACAAACAAAAACAGCAGGCCAGACTCTGGGAGTGGTGGAAAGGAGGAGGAAGGCAAGGCACAGGGTCACCCAGGGTCCCTTGCGACTGTGGGCCACAGGGAATGCAGCGCCACACAGGCTGAGCTCACTGTGCAACATTTGACCCACACTGGGGGGCTGTCCTTGCTGATGGCCCTGCACCCCACAGATAGGTGCTGCAAACCGAGGCTGGTCCAAAGAACTGAACCGAGTGAAATGCCTCCTAACCAGAGCTTGAGTTCCAGGGAGCTGGGAAAAAGCTTCATCCTGTTTCTCTATTGACTTTTTGTGTGTGTGTGTGTGTGTGGAACCGGGGATTGAACTCAGGATCTTGAACTTGCCAGGCAGGCATTTGTCATTTGTACCCTTCTGCTATCTCCCTGGCCTTATGTTTCTCTATGGAGTACAGGGGGTACACAGACTGTCAGGAAGAAGTTGGACATCAACGGCTGAGCTCCTGGAGAGGTCAGTGCTGCACCTTCCTCACCAGGCCTCAGCCAGGAGGGAACTGTCCTTTGCTCCCAAGACTGGGTCTGGCCTGCAGCCTCTCCTGTCCTGCCCTCACCCTGGCCTGCAGACCCAGCCCAGCCTGGACTAGCGCGATGTGTGCCAGGTGTGGATGTGGCAGAGCACTGAGTCTCAGGGTGCAGCTGCAGGACTAGGTGGGGAGGTTCCTGTCAGCCGGACAGGCAGCTGCAAGGACAGCAGAGGGAACTTGACAACTGCTAACCACCTCCTCCAGCAGGTCTCCCAGGAAGGGACAGCAGGATGGTGATGAACAGGAGGGAGCCAGGGAACCGTAAGTCAGACCAGCAGAAGCTGCCCACCGTGAAGACCAGGAGCAGGACTGGGAAGGAAATGGAGTTAGAGCAACAGGGAAGGCTGACATGGCACCAGCCCTGCTGAGGAAGGGAAACACATGTGTGCAGAGCTAGGGGACAGCCATGTGTTTTGCTAGGCCTGCTGCAGCCAAGGTGGGAAGACAGAGCTTCTTAGAAAGGCCAGAGGGTGTGAGAAAGCTAGGACAGTGCTGGCATCAGTGCAGAATCACATCCAGGGCACAACACCCTCAAGGATGATGGTGACCTAGAGACGCTGGGACAGAAACTGATGGAGGGCCTGTGCCACCAGCCTGCTCCAGCCTGCAGCTGAGCTCCTCAGGCAACTTGGGAACACAGGGATGAGGGGTACAGGGAAGCAGGGCAGCTGGAGAGACTCTTCTCCTGAGTTGTTTAAAATGTCTGACAAAGCTGTATTAACTTTCTGATGAAGTCTTCCACACACAGAGCTTGTACACCCTGGCTGGAAGCAGCATACAGACTCAGTTCATTGGGTATGCAGAGCAGGTCTATGCGTGGAGCAACAGACCTCACCTCAGAGCAACCCCAGTGATAGATGCCTAAAGCAAATAAGCTGCTTTAGCCTCACACTGACAGAAGAGGCTGGGCTGCCTGTTGATGTCAGGCTGCATGACGAAAGCTGACTGCATAGCACCCTGGCCAGGGGCGTGAAAGACAGGTGGTGGTGTTTCTCAAACTCCATCTCCTAGGAATTCCTGCAGCGTGGGCACAGAGCCTACACCTGTGTCCTGCTCAGGACCAACTGTGCTGCTGGTCCAGGCCCCTTACAGCAAGAGGGAGGCACAGCCAGGTACCTGCACAGAATGTTCTGGACTTTGCCTGGTCCTTAGTGCTCTTACAATTTGTTTGAACTCTTAAGTGAATATGTAGATTCTCTCTTGTCCACGAGGTGCCAAGACTTTTAGGGCACATTCATTAAGAAGCTCGGGATCCAGGCAATATGAAATGATGCAAGTAACTTCTGAGAAAAAATAAGTCACGTGACTCAGGCTACTCAGGAACTTTTATTTTTTATGTTTTTATTGTTTTCTAAAATTTATTTTTAATTTATTTTATTATTTTTCTTGTTTCAGAACTTTTGTTTATTTTTATGGCCGGCTTAGCCTGCTCTGAGGGCAGGGCTGGCACAGCAATGTAGTGCTGGGAATCGAACTGCGGTCCCTCCAGCCACCCAAGCTTTCCTAAGCAGGTGCTTTAAACCACTGAGCCATCCTGCCGGGCCCCTGCTGAAGAACTTTTTAAAAAGCCCAGACACAGAAGGGAGACTTTTGAGTCCTTCTTTCCTACTGACTGGAATGCTTGTAATGCTGCAGCCTCTGTACTGGGGCCAGCCCTCCTGCAGTGGGCCTGGAGCCCTAGGACTTGCTGCCACACTCACCTGATACCCGCGCACCAGGGTGGTCTGGAGTTCTTTTAGGATGTACTGCAGGAAGTGCACCCCCAAATCCTCCAGTATCTTGGCGAGGGTGCTCCGAGCCACATCCCTGATCTCCTGTGCTCTGTTCTTCAGGAGGACACACACTTTCAGCAAGATACTAGGAAATGTAAGTAACAAAATGGCTAATGAAATAAGCAGAAATCAATAAAAATACAGACATCCTTTTGTCTTTTAACTATTCATAGCCCTAATTTCCAAGTTAGGTTACAAAACCACAGGAAATAGGGATTTTGTTTTTGGAGATAGGATTTCCCTAGAGTTCACACTGGCCTTGAATTCTCAGCTATCCTCCTGCATCAGCCTCCCAAGTGTGGGATTATAGCGGTACACTACCACCCCTGGCCAGCAAATGGTGACATCTAAGGAGAGCCTCCAGAGGCTGGGAGAGAAAATCAGCCCCAAGTCTCCCTGCCCTTGCCAGTTTGTTGCCCAGGTACCTTGGCAGGTGGGCCTCCATCACCTCCTGCGGGAGGGAGTGCATGAGCTTAACCATGGCAAATGCTAAGGGCACACGGGCCACTTCCTCATCGTTCACGACTTTGGACTTGATGAGCTTATGCTCTTCTTCCCGTTTAGTCTGCAAGAAAAAGTAGGTTCGACTCCAGCCAACCTGAGACCCAGTGGCCTGGCCACATGGTGACCCTGTGCCTGAAGACAGCTGCTCCCAGTGTTAAGTCCATTTCTCACTGACTGTCCTAAGAAATCTGTGCTGTTTCAGGCTACCTCTGTACAATTATAAAGATATAGAAGGATGTTCTGTTATCAGAGAAGCTGCTAAAGAAAAAGTGAAGCCAGTTAAGATTGCTGTGAAAATCTCCCACAGCTGATTGAGTCAAACTTTACGCCAGTAGCTGCTAAGCATTTTTTGTAAAGGTAAACATTTTTGGCTTCGGGATATCTTCTGAGTTACTAGACTCCGGTATCATAATACTAAGGCAGAATTAAGTGATGAACAAACAAGTATGTGTTCCAATAAAACCAACTGCTGTAGCACAGGAGCCTGTCTGCTGGCTCAGGTTGTATACTGAGAGGCTCTGGGGCCACACAAATGCACCAGTAAATGCTAGCCCTGTCACCAGTGGAAGGATGAACGGTAGAATCCTACCCAGGACCACTGCTGAGCAGCTGCTGCAGGGTATGGGCCCAGGCCAGGGATGGGAAGGTGAGAAGGGCGGAACGCTGACAGAGACAGAGGCAGAAGCCTTGGGGTGCCAGCCAGCCCAGAGGCCCAGTCCTGCTGCACTCTGGAGGCTTGGCCCATGATTACCGTAGCAGCCAGGCACTTGTGCAGCCGGGGGAGGATGTCCTGGGTTATGGTGCCATGGATGGCTTTAATTGTCCTCTGCAGCTCTTCCTTATTCCGAGGAAGGAAGGAGACAGCCTGGGGGGTGCACTCGGGCCCCTCAGCTGTTGTCCTGGCAACTGGATTGGCTGGGTCTGGGCTCTCTGGAGCCCCAGGGGCAACTGGCGTCTCTTTTGTGTCTTCCTGTGCTTCCTCACCCAGGGGCTCAACTTCCATGGCCTCCTCCTCTGGGAACGCTGTCATTTCCACTGTATCTGTGATTTGGAAGAAAAAAATGTATCTTAAGCCCAGCAAGGAACAACACAGCTGTGACAAGTGGACTTTGAACAACAGTGGCAGCCAGTAAAATGCCTCTGGTCACCAGCTCTGGACAGACAGGGCATGCAGCTAGGAGATGAGGGGGTGGCGTAATGACAGCTTCCTCCCTAGCAGGAGACTGACAAGGACCAGAGCCAGCGACTTGGACAGGATGCCAGCCCAGGGACACTCTGGGAGGGATGCCACAAAAAGCTCCCAGAGCACTGTGCTCTGTGGTGCCATAAAACTCACACTCATGAGCAGGCAGAAGCTGTGACACTGTAAGGCCAGCCACAGTGGGTCAGCGGCAGTCTCCCTGACCCTGGGACCCTGATGACAACAGATAGGAGGCTGTGGTACAGTGCAGGGCAGTCTCCCTGACCCTGGGACCCTGATGACAACAGATAGGAGGCTGTGGTACAGTGCAGGGCATAGATGCCCTGCGTGATGCGGGCAGCGAGCTGCCATGGCCTCTCCAGAGGTGCCCACACATGGAGCTGGGCGCCAGCCAGGCTTCCAACAGTGCTCAGCACCTCCCTTGCTCTCAGGATGCTGTGCACCAGCCTCTTTGCTTTTCACTTTACCAGCCAAGTAGCTTCGGGAAAGTTGCTTTGCACGGACGGACTGTGGCTTCTCAGACTGAAGCTCGAGTCACTGATCAGCACTCTTCTTGGGACAGATGAGTTCATGTGTCTAGAAACCAGGCAGGCTTCATAGAGGCGTAGCCCAGGCTAGCCTCAAACTTGTGGTAACCCACCTGTCTCTGCCCCCCTAGGGCTCAGGTGGCAGGCACACAGTGGCTTTAAGTTTTGAGGACTCTTCATACTGATTTCTGTTTGACAGCCCTGGGACCAAACCCAGGTCTCTACATCCTAGGCAATGGCTCCACCCGTGCACCACCCACGGCCCTTAAATACAATTAGCAACCCTTCATGCTTCATTCACAAAGCATCCCAGGGAAACTTTTCTTTTCTATTCTTCCTTCTCTCTCTCTCTCTCTCTCTCTCTCTCTCTCTCTCTTCTCTTCTCTTCTCTTCTCTTCCCTTCCCTTCCCTTCCCTTCCCTTCTCTTCTCTTCTCCTCCTCCTTCTTGTTTCTCTCTCTCTCTCTCTCTCTCTCTCTCTCTCTCTCTCTCTCTCTCGTATTAGTACTGGGTCTCAGGGTCTCACTACAAAGAATGGACTCATAGTGATCTTCCCGTTTTCAGCCTCTGAAGTGCTAGGATTACAGGTATATTTTGGTTGCCATCTCAGCACTCCATGGGGGGCACGTCAGGGATCAAACCCTGCTTGCTGAGTCTGCCTAAGCAGGTGCTTTAGTCCCCTGAGCTATCTGGTTGGCCCTGGAAACTTTTCTTAACAACAAAGTAATTTAATATTTAAGAAATCTGAGTATCAGAAAATTTCACCCGCTGGGCGTGGTGGCGCACGCCTGTAATCCCAGCACTTGGGAGGCTGAGGCAGGAGGATCGGTGCAAGTTCGAGACCAGCCTGGGCTACAAAAGTGAGCTCAAGGCCAGCCTTAACTGCATCATGAGACCCTGTCTCAAAAAAGACAAAAAAAAAAAAAAAAAAAAAAAAAAAAAAAAAA
>PVJA010048766.1:0-14054 GCA_004027025.1 Myocastor coypus
GGCCCGGCGGGATGGCTCAGTGGTCTAAAGCGCCTGCTTGGGATAGCTTGGGCGGCTTCAGGGACCATGGTTCGATTCCCCGGCACCACATGCTGCGCCAGCCCTGCCCTCGGGTGGGCTGAGCCGGCCATAAAAATGAGTAAATAAACAAATAAAGGTTCTGAAACAAGAAAAAAATAAATAAAATTTAAAAAAAAAATTCTTTAAAAAAAAAATGCATCTAAGAACTTAGACTTTTGTAGTAACTTTATTTTTTTAATTTTATTTATTTGTTTTCTTGTTTCAGAACTTTTACTTATTTTTATGGCGGGCTCAGCCTGCCCTGTGGGCAGGGCTGGTACAGCATGTGGTGCCAGGGATTGAACTGTGGTCCCTGGAGCCATCCTGCTGGGCCCCTCATTACATTTTTACTTAGGCTCTTAATGTGAGTGAACAGTTGTACAGTGAAGTTGTACAGCTTAGGTATTGGAAACTTTGCCTATTTTTAGGTGAATAGTGAATGAAGTGAAATGTTGAGAAGTGTGGAATTGAGAGATGAGGGGAGCGCCAGAGATGGCCTTAAGATGACACAGTCAAAATGTTTATATGCAAAAAAGGAAAAAAAAATTAGGCAACATAATATTTGGTACTAAGAAGTTCAGAAGTTTTGCTTCGAGGATTTCAGTGTTTTCCATAATTCAAAATACAAAGTTGGTGTATCATTGTTTTGTGGAATGATGATGGAGGTGTATTTCTTATTATGACACTTCTGAGAGCTAGCTGTTTCTTTGCTGCTACTTGACAAGGGTATATCTTGATTGACTGCTTTATGTGCTTGTTTATTTTTTATAGCATTTAAATCAAACGGTATTGAGATGGATTGGGTTATGAAACATAATGGTCCAAATGACGCTAGTGATGGGACTGTACGACTTCGTGGATTGCCATTTGGTTGCAGCAAAGAGGAAATAGTTCAGTTCTTTCAAGGTACCTCTAGTATTAGTCAAAGTTTAGTAGTGTTTTAATTTTGTCTTTTTACTGCTCAGTTTAATTTGTAAAACTCAATTTTGGAACTTTTAAATTTGTGATAATCTTGGTTATATATTAAAATATGCAATGTGCTCCAATTAATATTGGATACAGAACGTAAAATATATAAAACCTAATTGATATGTAGTACAGTTAATTGAGAATAATTGTGTGATGAACCATAAATTAACATATGGAGCATAAATTTGACTTAAGTGTTTTTTGTGTAATATAGGTGGGCTTTTAGAAAAGTAATTTAAAGACACTGGTTGCAAAAAAAAAAGATTATTTAATCCAATAATATTTGAAAAAATATTCCATTTGTATTATGGGGTGATGGGAAACTAAGCTTTTTTTGTTTTGTTTTGTTTAGACTTGTTTTTAAATATATGATTCAGATGGGAATGTTTCAGCCTTTAACACTGTTCCCCTTGATGGGGTTATTTGTCCTTGGGTTAAAGGGTTGGAAATCGTGCCAAATGGGATAACATTGACGATGGACTACCAGGGGCGAAGCACAGGGGAGGCCTTCGTGCAGTTTGCTTCAAAGGAGATAGCAGAAAATGCTCTGGGGAAACACAAGGAAAGAATAGGGCACAGGTGGGGATGGAGAGTTGGGGATGGTGTTAAACTTTTATTTTGGGGGTTGTGGGTCACTATTGCTTAAATGGGGGGGTAACCATAACATTTTTCTGGGGTAGTTTAAAAGAATTGATAATTACCTAAATTTAACTTGGAAAGTACAGATTTGGGTGGGGAATTGATGCAAATAGTTTGTTTAAATTAAAAGTAGATTTTCATTTCTCTGTAGGCTGTTGTTGATAAATGCTTTTGTATAATACAAATTTTCCTGAAATATCTTATCATGTGCTAAAGGAAGCAAGATAAAACTATATTTTGTATTTTATGAATTGTTTTCAAATGACTCATTTGCCTATGTAAAATTTAAATATTATTAAAGTTTTAAGGTATAAAAAATGTTAACTTTATGATGTATTTAGGTATTTTAAATTGGGTTATGTACTAGATGTAGAAAGACTTGCTGCATTTTGCCCAATATCTAAATAACAATACATTTATGCTGAAACTTACACCTTAAAACATTTTTAAATAGGTATATTGAGATCTTCAGAAGTAGCAGGAGTGAAATCAAAGGATTTTATGACCCACCAAGAAGATTGCTGGGACAACGACCGGGACCATATGATAGACCAATAGGAGGAAGAGGGGGTTATTATGGAGCTGGGCGTGGAAGTATGTATGACAGAATGCGGCGAGGAGGTGATGGCTATGATGGTGGTATGTGTATCTAATGAACAAAGGTTCTGTTGTCATTTTCTTAATGTTTCTGACATTTTGTCAAGAAATACAGAAATGGCAGTAATTTCAGTACCTGTCGGTTTTAAAACCTGTTCATGAAAGTATGGATTCCCATGGCCAGCTATGGGACTTGGTTGATGCACATATGGGCACCGAGAAAGCTTACACAGAAATTAAAATGAGGAAATTGGCATAGGCTTCAAATTCAGTTTACATGTTATATCTGATTATAGTTTTGAAATTTTTGATTTTCATCAATTGTTGACTACTTTTTTAAAACATGCATTAAGTTGTTGGATTGCGAACTCAATAGCAACATGAAAAAAATTTTTGTAAACAAAATTTATCTTGAAGTGGTATTTATATATTTCTTAAAATTACACAGGTTATGGAGGTTTTGATGACTACGGTGGCTATAATAACTATGGCTATGGAAATGATGGCTTTGATGACAGAATGAGAGATGGAAGAGGTAAAACAAGATAAAGCTTCATTCTCAAGTAAATTGTAATTGTTACTATTTGCTTTTTTTGTATTTGCTTTTATACTTGGTGATAATATAGGTGACTGAAAAAAGTTAACTCAGTCATATTTCATTATATATCATGCCTTGTAATACGTGTGATCTTTTGTACCTTTTTGTCTTTTTGAGACAGGGTCTCATTGTGCAGTTCAGGCTGACCTTGAGCTCTCACACCAATCCTGCGTCAGCCTCCCAGGTGCTGGGATTACAGGCGTGCGCCACCACGCCCTGCTTTTGTACATGTATCCATAATGGTTCTAATCCTGGTGACTTTTTTTTTCTTTTTCTTTTTCTTTTTTCTTTAAGGTATGGGAGGACATGGCTATGGTGGAGCTGGTGATGCAAGTACAGGTTTCCATGGTGGTCATTTCGTACATATGAGAGGGTTGCCTTTTCGAGCAACAGAAAATGACATTGCTAATGTGAGTAATTTAGTAATAGTGTTTTAATACTTGATACAGGTGGGGGGGTTTTGGTTTTTGTCTTTTTGAGACAGGGTCTCACTAGGCAGTTCACTTTTGTATCCCAAGCTGGTCTCGAGCTCACATAATCCTCCTGCCTTAGCCTCCCAAGTGCTGAGATTACAGGTCTGTGCCACCATGGCCTGGCTTAATACCAGTTTTGAAAGATTAACACTCTTCTATCTTTATTATTAGTCCAGCTTGAGGGTACAGCACAGTGTTGGACTACTTGCCTAGTGTGTAAGAGGCCTTCTGTTACCTTCCCTGTCTTCAGTAGTTATTTTTGCACTCATGTTATGCTTTTATTATAAGAGTAAAGGTACAAGGCATGATTGTGCATGTCTATAGTCCCAGTATTTGTGGGGTTTTGTTGTTGTTTGGTATTGGGGATTAAACTCAGGACCTTGCTCTTGTCAGGCAGGTGCTTGTGCTGCTGAGCTAACTCTGACCCTTAGCCCCAGCTATTTGGTAGACTGAGGCAAGATTGAAATTTTGGGGTCCTGTTTCCAAAAGACTGGAGATATAGCTTGCCATCTCATAGGCTCAGTCCCCAGCACCATTGTGGGACGAGCAGTATGTGGCTAGAGGCTGAGGAGAATGGCGGTGGTTGGAAGGTTGCAGATCTTGAGTGAATTAGGTTATAATCTTGAGCGGTTTTTAGCTTTTGCAGGCTAGGTAATTTGATTTGGTGTTTTGTTTTGTTTTTGGGGTTTCTTTGGCTTTTTGAGACAGGGTCTCGCTATGCAGTTCAGGCCGGTCTTGAGCTCACTTTTGTAGCCCAGGCTGGTCTCGAACTCGCACCAATCCTCCTGCCTCAGCCTCCCGAGTGCTGGGATTACAGGCATGCACCACCACACCCATCTAGGTAATTTGATTTGAATGAAAAAATAGTTGATTTCAGATTGACTAGGAAGCTTTAAGCCATGGATCCAGCACAGTGCCTATGTTTTTACCCATTGACTTGGTGGTTTATAAAGGCAGAAGTACCATCTGGCTACTAAAGCATGTGTAACCTGAGTAGTTAGTAATAATGGAGGAGGACTATTCCTCCTCATTGCTGCCCAGGCAAGCCAAAAAAGACTTAGTGCTCAGAACTTCTTTTGGGCAGTTCTGTGGATTCTGCTAACTCACACTATATTTTATTTTCAGACTGGGTCTTGATAATTTGCCCAGATTGGGCTCAAACTTAGGATCCTTCTGCCTCAGTCTCTCAGGGTGGTGATATTATAGGTGTGCAACACTGCCTACAGCTGAGAATACCTGTCTTTTTTATTGGTGGTGCTGCTGGTAGCAAACCCAGAACCTCTTATATTACTCAGTAAGTGCTCTATCTTGCTAAGGTGCATCTCATGCCTCTCATTTAGTATGTATGGTAGTGGGGTCTGAACCCAGTACCTCTGTTCATGCAAGACAAGTGCTCTACCACTCAGCTGCAGCTCCCATTTTGAGACTGGATCTCTATCACCCAGGCTGATCTTAAATCTACAGATCTTCTGTTTCTGCCTAAGTAGTTGGCATTAGAGGCATGGACTGCCAGACCTATAATAATGCCTTAAGCGTCAAGGGAGTAGGTTATTTATGAGACAGGGTCTCACTATATAGTCCTCATAAGCCTTGAACTCATTATGTAGCCCAGGTTTGCCTGGAACTTGGGCAGATCGACTCACCTCAGTATCCCAAGTGCTAGGATTACAGGTATGCACCACCACGTCCAGTCTTGAAATTTATTTTCATGGTAAGGTGTAAAGCTTTTAGCCTGTTGGGATAGATTATTTTCTAGGCTTAATAGGCAATTGACACTGCAACAGTAGAAGAATTTTTTATTTTTTTAAAGCTTTATTTACATTAAATTTTTTATTTTATGTATTTTTACAATTATTTATTTTTTTCTTGTTTCAGAACCATTGTTTGTTTATTCACTCATTTTTATGGCCTGCTCAGCCCGCCCCGAGGGCAGGGCTGGCACAGCATGTGGTGCTGGGGATCAAACCAGTGGTCCCTGAAGCCACCCAAGCTTTCCCAAGCAGGCGCTTTAGACCACTGAGCCATCCCGCCGGGTCCTGAAGAATTTATTTTAATGGGAAAAAAATCAAGGTTTATTATAGTAACTTCCTATAACTGGAAGAAAAATAACACTGGCTTCCTTTTACTTAGTTCTTCTCACCACTAAATCCAATAAGAGTTCACATTGACATTGGAGCAGATGGAAGGGCAACAGGAGAAGCAGATGTAGAGTTTGTGACACATGAAGATGCAGTAGCTGCCATGTCTAAAGATAAAAACAACATGCGTAAGTGCTGTGTTCTCGATGCTTTGATCCTTTGGTAGTTCTGGGGACTGAGCGGAGCCTCTGCACTGAACTGGAGCCTCAGTCCTTGCTCACCTTTTGAGACAGGATCTCAGGTTGCTTGGGCCAGGCTTAGACTTGTGACCCTGCTGCCCTCACCCTCTGAGCTGAGCTCACAGGCAGCTGGCTTAGTGCATTACACATAAGCTCATTTGTGGTGTCAATTCATTTGTTTCAACAAATGACAGGTTGCTGAAATCATTTAGCTTCTACATCAACTTTGTTTTAGGTATTTTTTATACCTCATTAAGTGTTTGGAGTACTTGGAGCTTTTATTGATAAATCTGATCTGTCCTTTTTTTTTAATGGAACCAAGGATTGAACTCAGGCCCTTGCACTTACCAGGCAAGCATTTATTCTACTAAGCTGTTTCCCTAGCCCCTGTCCTTTACTCTTTTTTTTTTTTTTTTTTTTTTTTTTTTTTTTTTTTTTTTTTTTTTTTTTTTTTTTTTTCTTTTCTTTCATCTTAAAGAACACCGATACATTGAACTATTCTTGAATTCTACTCCTGGAGGCAGCTCTGCAATGGGAGGTTCTGGCATGGGAGGTTATGGCAGAGATGGAATGGGTATGTAAGGTTTTATTATTTTTTTTATGTATTTGGTACAGTGTCTTACTACACATCTTGGACTCGTAGTGATCCTTCTGTTTTGAGCCTCCCCAGTACTGAGATTACAGGTGTCCACCACTACACCCAGATTCAGTCATCACTCATTGCATGCTTGGGGGCGGTACTAGGAATTGAACCCTGGTCCCTGCGCTTGCCTAAGCAGGTGCTTAGGCCTTTGAGCTATCTTGACAGCCCTTTGTAAAGTTCTTGAAATAAACAGCCTTAGCTGCTTAGCAGTTAAGTTTCAAATGCTTTTTCTTTTTCTTGTAAAGATAATCAGGGAGGATATGGATCTGTTGGAAGGATGGGAATGGGGAACAATTACAGCGGAGGATATGGTACTCCTGACGGTTTGGGTGGCTATGGTAAGTGTCTGGTGGGTATTAGTTCAGCCCTCACTTGTAGTACCCATAGTTGAAGTGCAGATGTTACTTCTAATAGCTTGCATGTGGAGGTCTGTTGATGAATGACCCTATCTGTCCACAGGCCGTGGAGGTGGAGGTGGTGCCGGTTACTATGGGCAAGGTGGTGTGACTGGCGGCGGATGGCGTGGGATGTACTAAGAACAGGATGCCAACATGACACAGCAGCTCCAACAGCAGCATCTGGTCTACTAGACTTTCTTACAGATTGAATTTCTTTTGTATTTTAAGAACTTTATAATGACTGAAGGAATGTGTTTTCACAATATTATTTGGTAAAACAACAGATTGTGATGAGAAAATCTGTTTTCTGTAGGTTTTATTTGTTGCATACTTTGACTTAAAAATAAATTTTTATATTCAAACCACTGATGTTGATACTTTTTATATATCCTAGTTAGTTACTCTTAAGATGTGCTGCCTTCATAAGATTTGGGTTGATGTATTTTACTGTTAGCTCTAAAAACGCAGTGTAGTTCATAATTGAGAGTAATGGTTCACTTCTACATAAACTGCAAGTCTTATTAATAAGCAGACATCTGGAATAGAGCTTGAATAATTAACTTTTCTTTAGTTTCTTTTGGTTAGCACTGTAAATATAAAGCCTAAAGATGAGTTTAGGGGATTTGGGAGTAAAAGTTCAGCTAATTCTATATTCTTTTTCAAATGTCATTTATCAGGCACAGTTCTGAAATGATGAGCAAGTAAAAGTTATCTGGGTTTCTGAATATTCTTGTGTTGCCTAGGGAAGGGAGTGTCGGGAGTTTAAATGCTAGCCCTAGATTTTAGAGTAAAACCCCCTCAGCACTTGGCCAAAGTACCAAAAATTTTCCCAAAAGTGAAAAGTTGTAAGTTATCTTACGATGTCTTAGAGTATGTTAAGTTTCTCGATGACAAGAGAGAGAATTAAGGTCTTTACTGAGGAGTATAATTCTCACAGGTGTAATTTGTGTCTTACCTGATCAAGTATATGGTTTTTAAATATCTGCATAAGTCACTACATCAAAATAATGTAAGAGACAAATCTGTGTTATGAGAATCCTGCAGTTGGACTTTGCATCTGCTGACAGCTTAGACTTCTATATGTAGCAAGGAAAAGGTGCTTTCTTAATTTTATCACTTTGATCAGTATGGCTTTTCCAAATTGGCTTATGGATCAAAATGAAATCTGTTAATGTGAACTCATTTATTGAACTTGTTATTTGTTTTGTTAGAAGTGTTACATAATAAATGTCAATGTGGGAGATAACAGTATGTTGTCTGTCCTAGAATGCTTGTGTTGGTTATTGATTATAAAACAAATTTACAAGAATACTAAATGTCTAAAGTACCAAGCTTCTGGTATTAGCAGAAGCAGTATTATATATGTATAACACTGTGTTTTGGAGCCTGCTGGCATTGGTCTGTTTGGGGAGGGGTTCTGGACTTTGGATCCCCAACTAAGCAACAGCCCTAACCTGTGGCTATTGTCTGTACCTAACTTAGCTCCTTAAGGACTGTAAGTAGCTCTTTGAAATTTCATGTACTCTTTTCCTATAGTGCTCTGTTTTCCCATAGTACCCTCTTAAAATCTTCAAGCATGAAAGTACGTTATCAATTATTCTCAATTTTTATTCAAATTTTATTTGATTTATAAAATCCATTTTTTTTAATACATTACAGGATAAAAGAACTGTTAATCCATTGGCACCATGATAATGTGGTAGTACTGGCTAGAAGTAAAAGTAGTGTTCGGTCCACAACCACAAAGAAAATTGTTTTTTTCCTTTTGGGGCCCTGGGGATTCAACTTGCAAATGTTCACACAGCTATGTCCACAGCTGTTTTTCTTTCTTAAAAAACTGTTACAGGGTCTTACTATGCAGTTCAGACTTGTAGTGATTTTTCCTGTCAACATCCAAGTGTGTGTGTACCACCACACCCAGTATTGGGGCTGGAGGTATGGCATGTGGTACTGGGAATTGAACACAGGTTCTTGCACATGCCAGGATGGGAGTCACAAAGTTGCTCAAGGCTGGCCTTGAGCTTGTGGTTTTCCTGCCTCAGCCTCGGGGCGTTTTCTCAAACAGAACCATAGCAGTGGCTCTTAAGCCTTAAAAGCTGACTGAAGAAAAATACACAAAGCATAACCGTTAGGATGGTTTATATGCTAAAGTAACTTAAATTGGAATTTAAACTATCTTAAAATTTGTTCTAAACACCTCTGAAAATTCATTTACATGGACTTGTTTTCAGCGATCATACAAATGTTATTAATCTATTGCACTGGTACAAAAGAGTTCAAGAATATAATTATGGCTCTTGACATGTCAGTATTCCAGAAAGAACACCTGTATAAATTGAAGTCAGATCTTAAGTTGATCTTAGAAATTGACTTAAAAGTGTATGGGTTCTGAAAAAAATAGATCTTCAAGTAAAATAAATTTTGACAATTTAGAAAGTTAAATCTTTATACACTCAGGAGGAAAAGACTCCACAGGCTAAGTACCTAAGGGGCAGGGGACATCATTACTAAATGAGTATTTGGAAATGTCTGATTTCTGTAGAGTATTCTTGGAAAATTGATAAAATTAAAGGGTGTGGCTAAAAAAATCCTAAGTAATGATACCCTAAAGTGATAACAGGATAACAATTAGAGGTTAAATTGTAATGCTCTCAGTAGTGTAACTAGTTTAGTGTTCAGTCTGTTTGAAATAGGTTGTGTGTTCCATGGTAGGACTGAACTATGTTGTCATACAAGACCCTCACCAGCTGCTAGGCAGGCTGGGACACTTGCACTGGATGTGTGCTCCACACTAACTCAGCCTGCAATCCTGTTATGCCAAGGGAGCCCTTAGGGGGTTTTTGTTGCTTTAAATGTTCAAGAACATCTATCTCCCCTCTCCACCCCTCAAAAAATCTATCTCCAACCCACCCCAGTATGTGGGATTGTACTTGGCATTCCTTTTTTTTTTTTTTCTGACCTAGCTGAAACTTGTGATCCTACTTTGTCAGCCTTCCAGGATGCTGGGGTCCTAGGTGTATGTCACCATGTGTGGCTTAGCAGGGGAATGGATGTATAAGCTCCTCAGTGGTTTCTGTACTCTTTGAATTAAGTTTTACCCTCACTTTCTTTCTTTTTTTTTTTTTGATTTTTTTGAGACAGGGTCTCGCTATGCAGTTGAGGCTGGTCCTGTAGCCCAGGCTGGTCTCGAACTCGCACCAATCCTGCCTCAGCCTTCCAAGTGCTGGGATTACAGGTGTGCGCCACCACGCGCGGGTATACCCTCACTTTCTGTTACAAGTTGGCATATGGGAAAATCTGCAATTGACTTACAATAGAAAGGATACTGGCAAGTGCATGCTTGATTTTTAGGAAGGGCCAAAGTACATTCTAAAAAGTATGTTTCTGATTTTGGATAACTCCAAAGCTTTAAAGTGCCATAGTCAGGTACCATCCCGTGCCCACTGGACAGCAGGGAGGACAGTGGGAGAGCCACTGTGTGGCACCTGGGAGCATAAGGCAGGTGGGTGTGGGGGCTGTGTGGCCTCAGGGAGTTAGGGCACATGGTTGCCCATGTGATGGTCATTTCAGCATGCTGTGGTAGACTGGCTGACTGGGCAAGGTTGTAACAAGTCCTGTGTGTCACTGCAGTGAGTTAGTTGGGGATGAAGAGCACTGCTGAGGAAGGGCTGTCAATGCAAAGGCGGTTGGGTCGATGTAGCCAGCAGGGTCAGGGTAGGGTGGATGAGCAGCTCTGGATGAGCAGGGCATGGCAGGTGTCACAGACCCGCACCGGCTTTGGTGAGGAAGGCAGAGGCAGCTCATTGTCGGAGCAGGCATTACAGAAGATTTCCCCACAGTTCCTACAATGGTGCTGATGGAACACAGACAAAGATTAATGGAAGCCATTTTTATGCTAAAAACTTTGACTCCCTACCTCCTTTACCTTTCTCTTAGAGAGTGAGAATTCCTTTTCGCAAAGCTTGCAATGTGTTGCTTCTTTATCTTTCAGCCAAACCAGTCCCTGTAGTAGGAAAAGACCTGTGAGGCTAGTGTGGTGGTGTCCCTTATAGGTTGAGGTGGGACGGCCACCAATTTGGGGCCAGCCCAGATGAGGTTACTGTCTCAATAAGAGACATGATGGTGCACACCTGAATTCCACCACTGAAAGCTGGGCAGGAAGACTGCAAGCTGAGGAAGACCCTGTCTCAATACAGGGGAGTGGGGGCTGGGCATGTAGTGCAATGTCAAAGTACTGACTTCAGTCCTCTACCACTGTGGTGTTGAAAGAAAGGACACTGAAGAACAAGACCCTGATGTGAGAGTGAGCAAAAACATCCACCCTGGTAAGGCAAAACTGATGAATCCAAAATCCAAAGCAACTATGTATGTGCAAGGCATGCCTATAATGCCAGCACTTGGGAGGTTGAAGCAGGAAGCTTGGCACAGAGTTTGAGGCCAGCCCAGGCTATTTGCTAGACTGTCTGAAAAGAACACCTCCCCAAAAGCCAACTATGTACTATAGGTTAATTAGAAATGCGTTCTAGTAGATCAAAATAATTGAAAGTAGCTCTCTTGGGACAGCTGGATATAGAGTAGGTAAAGGATACTTTACCCACCCAGTTAATTTTTATTTACTAAGTCTCTAGGACTTTTAAAGATGATTTTCATGAGCCGGGCGTGGTGGCTCACGCTTGTAATCCCAGCACTTGGGAGGCTGAGGCAGGAGGATCGTTGTGAGTTCAAGACCAGCCTGGGCTACAAAAGTGAGCTCAAAGCCAACCTGAACTGCACAGTGAGACCCTGTCTCAAAAAAAAAAAAAAAAAAAGATGATTTTCATGGAACACTTTAATGAAAAGAATCAGCGTGGGACAGGGAATGTCCCTAAAGCGTTTCCCCTGCGTTCTGCTTTCTCCTATTCCACGTGAGGGATCTGTGCAATGGGCTGCACTGCCAGCCACATACCAAGGAGTGCCATCACCCATGCCCACACAGATGGAACCACTCAGTTTTGAAAGCAACCTTGGAGATGTTGAAGATCATTCAGAAGAGCAAGTGGAGAGGATGTTGCAAGCCACCTAATGATAAACTAACATAGGAACTGCAGCACTTCCAACTCTTCTGCAAACCTATGTATTTGGTATTGAAAGCTCTAAAAGGTTTGCATCAGTGCTTTGGAGAAAAGGACTGAAATTAATTCTACAGTCACCCTCCATCAAGATGATAGCAGAAAAGTGCACGTGAGGTAGAGGGAAGATCAGGCCCCTCCATCACTGTTCCCCTTAGGTGGTGCTACCTGAGGACTTGTGCAGGGATGGATGAGAGAGTAGGCGAGCATCCCAGCCAGGCCTACAGTGGCTAGACGTACCCAAAGCTTGGCTTCATGTCAGAGACATTCATGCTCTGGAGAACACATTTTCTACCTACCTGCAAGGCTTTGTTGGCTTCTTTTATGTCTTCTATTTTAAGTTTTGATCTAAAACAATTAGAAACAGGTCCACATATTAGTACACATGGAAATACAGAAGGTCTAGGAACCATTACAAATGCTTTGCAAAGGGCATGGCGGCCCTGGGAGCGTAGTGCTAAGCAGTGAGGATGTGGCACACTGCTTCACCTTTTGAAAATACAAGGGATGAGCTGGGCGTGGTGGCACATGCCTGTAATCCCAGCACTTGGGAGGCTGAGGCAAGAGGATTGGTGTGAGTTCGAGATCAGCCTGGGTTACAAAAGTGAGGTCAAGGCTAGCCTGAACTACATAGCAAGACCCTGTCTCAAAAAGACCAAAAAGAAAATTCAAGGGATGACTAAAAGACAGTGAATACTTTTTTTCTTTGCAGGACCAGGGTTCAAACTCATGACCTTGCACTTGCCAGGTAGGCACTTGTACCACGGAGCTATCTCCCCAGCCCCGTGCTTACATTTTTAAAGTTTAAAGAAAACACATTGCCAAGAAGAATGGGCTAATTGTGTTAGAAGTGAGGGTGAGTATACTTTAAGTATAATTTTGAAAGTGATGAATAGTAGATGTCTTTTACTGAAATACAACTTTTTTTTCCCCCCTCTTTTGAGGCATGGTCTTGCTGTATAATCCAGGTTGGCCTTAATCTCATGGCATGTGCCACCATACCTGGCCATAATTAATAAACATTTTTTCTTTTTTTTTTTGGTGGTACTGGGGATTTTTTTTTTGTCTTTTTGAGCCAGGGTCTCGCTATGCCATTCAGGCTGGCCTTGGGCTCACTTTTGTAGCTCAGGCTGGTCTTGAACTTGCACTGATCCTCCTGCCTCAGCCTCCCAAGTGCTGGATTACAGGCATGTGCCACCATGCCCGGCTTTTTTTTTTTTTTTCCTTTTTGCGGGACCAAGGATCAAACTCAGGACCTTGTACTTGCTAAGCAGGCAGTTGTGCCCCTGAGCTATCTCCCTGGCCTACATATAAAAAAAAAATTTTTTTTAAGTTTATTATTATTTTTTACTTTATTTATTTATGTTATGGCCAACTCAGCCTGCCCTGGGGGTGGGGCTGATGTAACATGTGGTGTCAGGGATTGAACCGTGGTCCCTATTGTTGCCTAAGCTTGCTTAAGCAGGCACTTTAGACCACTGAGCTATCTTGCCAGCCCCTTACATTTTTAAATGTAAACATTCACAACATTTTATAATCACCCTTTGGTTTGTTTGTTTGTTTTGTCTTTTTGAGACAGGGCTCGCTATGCAGTTGAGGCTGGCCTTGAGCTCACTTTTGTAGCCCAGGCTGGTCTCGAACTCGCATCGATCCTCCTGCCTCAGCCTCCCAAGTGCTGGGATTATAGGCATGCGCCACCACACCCAGCTAATCACCATTTGTTGATAAAATATTTACAGAATAAATTCAGTCCAAAACATTATGGTGTGGCCAGGCATGGTGGCACACACCTGAAATCCCAACACTTGAGTGGCTGAGGCAGGAGGATGCTGCAAATTTAAGGCAAGTTTAGGCTATACAGTATTAGCAGCCTGGACGACATGGAGAGACTCTGTCTCAGAAAACCAGAAAGGAAAAAAAAAGGAAAACCCTTTATGTGCTTCATTATTATTTTCCTACCTCATTTAAAATAGTATCCACATTGGGGCCCGGCGGGATGGCTCAGTGGTCTAAAGCGCCTGCTTGGGAAAGCTTGGGCGGCTTCAGGGACCGCGGTTCGATCCCCGGCACCACATGCTGCACCAGCCCTGCCCTCGGGGCGGGCTGAGCCGGCCATAAAAATGAGTGAATATTGCCGGGCGTGGTGGCGCACGCCTGTAATCCCAGCACTCGGGAGGCTGAGGCAGGAGGATCGGTGTGAGTTCGAGACCAGCCTCGGCTACCAAAGTGAGCTCAAGGCCAGCCTGAACTGC
>PVJA010048767.1:0-14047 GCA_004027025.1 Myocastor coypus
CTGTAAACATCCTCCACTGACTGCCCCCCCCCCCACAAATGTATTTAGGACAGGGTCTACAGGGTCTCACTGCGTAGATCGGACTTGTAGTGATCTTCCTCTTTTCAGCCTCCCAAGTGCTGGGATCACAGGCGTGAGCCACCACGCCCAGTCTCCATCGCAGACTCAGCACTCAAACCCCATTGGCTTCCTCCACCTGGATGCAGCTGTGCTGAGCAGCATGGGAGGGCAGTGGACAGGACAATGAGGAGGCAGGGGATGACCTCAATCGCTCAACTGAGCACAGGCACCAGCTCCGGGGGCTTGATCTTCCTCGAGGCTTCCTGGGAATGCTGGAGAGGATCAAGTAGGAGACGACCCCTAATTCCGCTCCTAAGTGAGCCTTGGCAAAGGGGTCCTTTCCTCCCATGTCCCCGGGGGTGCAGGCAGTGCCTCCTCAGACCGCTGAATCACCCTGGATCATCCTGGGCCTCCCTGCCATGGCCCACTGAAGGTCCCGATCCTGTGTTCTTGGGGCCATGTGAGTTTATAAAAATTGCAGAAATGTGCTTGCTTTAAAAAATCTTCTTAAAGATTTTGCTTTACTTGGAAAGAAGCCCCAGACTCCACAAACCCAGTCTGTGCCTGCCCGTGTTTTCAGTGCAGTGTCCAGGAGGAGAAAGCCATCAAGAACTAGCAGGGGCTCCCAGAGGGCAATCAGCTGTACCTCATCTCCACGGGCTTTGCACAGGCTCCCCCAGGGGCCAGCTGGCTTTGGACGTGGCCCATGCTTCCCCCTTAGCCCACAATATCAGCCGGAATTGCAGGTGTGCACCACCACCTGGCTTCATTTTTGTACTGAGGGCTGAATCTAGGCCCTTTGCACTGAGCTATGCCCCACTCTTGCTAAGTTGCTAAACTGCCCAGGCTGGCCCTCAAGCTCCTGTCCTGCTGCCCCAGCCTCCCAGAGTACTGAGATTACAGGTGTGCCCTTTTTAAGGAAGTATGAGAGACTCACTTCATTTGCTGTAGACAAAGATCCCTCACTGCTCGTTAAGGTGCAGGATAGCCAAGCAGGGACAGTGACACACTCACTGCACAGTGGCAGCAGGACATACTCCACTCTTCCTCCAACATTTGGTGTCTGGAGTTTGCCTGAGACAAGCATGTTCAGCCTGACTGCTGGCATGCAAAATGCAAGTTGGAGTGAGAGCAAAAACATATTTTCAAGTTAAAATCAAATGAAATGCTGCTTATTTTGCTTTTGTCACACCCTTTAAAATGTGTGCAACTATAGTAAATACAGTGTACTAGAACAATAGTCATGCATGTGCAGCAACATGGAAAATCAATAAATTATTTCTGCAGGAGTTGCTTTTTAAAGATCTGGTAAAGGAGCGCCATCAGAAGTCTGAAAGCTGCACCTCCAGGGTGAAAGACTTCAATGCCATCACCATGAAGGGGAGAGGACTTTAGGTCAGGAGAGAGTGGCCACTCCTCTAGCTGTAGTCATGGCAACAGTTGGAATCCTCTGTGAATGCAACCTTGACCTCTGCATGGGACTTGAACTCACAACCTGTTTCTTGACAAGGCAGTGGACACAAACTGGGTCAGCAGCAGGCCCCTCACACCTTACCATGAACAATTGCCATCTCTTTCTTGGCTGCCAGCAATCAGGGACTATGGGAACGAATGACTGCAAGAGAGAGAAAAAGAAGCAGAAGTTGCTAGTTTGGAATTCTGGGAGATTCGATCTGAAGATACAAGTTAGAGAGGACCCACCCCAAGCACTGTGGTGTGTGCCTGTAAGCCCAGCTACACCCACCAGTGGCTGACAGGCAAGAATCACAGGTTCAAGATCACCCTGGACAATAGCAAGATCTTATCTTAAAATTATCTGTGGACATAGGTCTCAGTGCAAGTGTCTGTGTTCAGTCTCACAGGTGCATACACACACACACACACACACACACACACAAGCACACATACACACCTATGCGGGGGCTCTGTCTGGGAGTGTGTAGCATCAACCAAGTAAAGAATTGAAAAAGAGAAGGAAAGGGAGAGTGGGCTTTCAAGATGTTATGGTTTGTGTCTAGGTGTCCCCCAAAAGCCTCATGCAGTCATGGGGGTGGCTTCTAGTGTTTGTGAGTAATTCTTAATCCAATGCTGGGATTACGGTGTGAGCACTATTCCTACCCTAGAGTAAATAATCTGCATCACAGTGTAAGGAGGGGAGAGAGGCTTGCTAGCTGCTGCGGCCACAGCCTCTCGCTTTGCTCTTTGCTGCTTTCCTCCTCCACGAGCTGCCATCTCTTCCCTGTGCCATTCTGCCTTGGAACCAACCAGCCAAGTATGGACTGAAACCTCCACTAATTGTAAGCTAAATAAACCTTTCCTTTTTTAATTTTTGGTGTCCAGTATTTTATGTCAGCAATAAGAGAAAAGAAATTGAGACAAAAGACTAACGCTATTTGCAAGTTTTCTTGATGTCTGGGAAGTCCTGCTGTGGATACGCTGTCTTGTCATCTCCATTATCCAAGGAACCTCACTAGAAATTCAGGTGTTTGCTTCCAGAAGCAGCACAGAGAGTTTACCTCAGGGGGACACCCTAGCTTTGAGGTGGAGAACAGCTGCACAGCTATGTGATATCTGGAGCTGCTGATCAACATGTCTTCAACACTAGCCAGATGGGAGGACACTAGAAACTGTGTTCACAGACAGGAGGCTGGGTAAAGAGGATGCCACACCGTCCTGGAGTGCCCAGAATTTTGTTTTCACTGGGAATCAGACTCAGGACCTTGTCCTTGCCAGGCAGGCACTTATGCCACTGAGATATCTTCTCAGCCCTTACTGAGCAGCTCACTTAGAGACATTGTGTTATTTGAGACAACATGAACAGACACTGCCCAGTTGACATGTGACATTATCAACACCAGTGGGGTCTTCCCTCCTGATCCCATTTAGCCCCAGCTATGAGCCACTTGGACATGGTCTTGGCTCTTGAAAGAACTGGAGGGCATGCACCCCTTCATGTTTAGTGCAGAATCTCATTGTAATACAAATAAACACACATTCTGTCATTAAGAATAGTGCTTCAGGGCCAGCCAGATAGCTTAATGGATTAAAACTCCTGCTTAGGCAGCCACAGGTGCTGGGTTCAATCCCCAGTGTGCTGTGCTGGCCCCACCTCTGAGGCACGCTGAGACGGCAACTGAGACTGGGTGTAGTGGTGAGTGCCTATAATCCTAGCTCTTGGGAGGCTGAAAACCTTACTATGTAGGATCACTACATGTCTGATCTGTGTAGTGAGACCCTGTACTAAATACATTTAAAAAAAAGCAATGCTTCACTTTATTTTTAAATTGCAAATATCTAAAGATTTGGGGATAAGAGACAAAGGAATAGGTTGGCCAAATAGGACCTGTAATCCTAGTTTTCTGAGGAGTCTCCACATTGATTTCCATAGTGGTTGTATCAGTCTGCACTCCCACCAGCAGTGGAGAAGGCTTCCTTTTTCCCCACAGCCTCTCTGGCATTGGTTGTCAGTTTATTTGTTCATGATAGCCGTGCTTTCTGGGATGAGATGATATCTCAGTGTTGTTTTAATTTGCATTTCTCAAATGGCCAGTGCTGTGGAACATTTTTTCACGTATTTATTTGCCTCTTGTATTTCTTCATTTGAGAAGTGTATGTTCATCTCAGATGCCCAGTTTTTGAGTGGGTCTTTGAATTTTGCAGGCCTTTTCTCATCATAAAAAAAGAACTCATTAGGAATTTTATCAAAGAAAAAGAATGTTTCTTACCCATAGAGACAGAGGGACACAAAATTGCCGGTATTTTGTCCCCACTTTTTCAGAAAGCAGAGATGGGAAAGATACAGCCCCTTCTGTGAAGCAAAACACCTTAGAAGCACTACAAAGATGATTAACACCTAAACTTTGTTTTTGATTGTTAGATATTTGCTCTGCAGAGATGCCTGCATTCATGACATGCTGGTCCTAAAGTAAGCAGTCTCTGAGCCGGTGTGTCCATGTCCTGGGACTGCTGTTGCCATGTGCGCCCACCCTGCAGAAAGGGCAGCACAGGGACCCCACGACATGGCTGTGAAGGCATACAGCTGGAACAGCTGGCTTTCTGCATGTGGTCTGTTAGCCTCATCGGAGAGCCTGATTCCCACCAGGGAGGCACATCCTCCACTGCAAGCCTCTCATTCTCCTTCCTAACTCCTTTGTTAATGGGAATTCCACTGTCACCTGAGCAGGGGAAATCCTAGCCCAAGCCAGGTGCATGCCAAGCCCCAAGAAACACCTTTTTCTGCCTTCACAAACACACTGGTCCAGTGGCTGCTCCTGTTGGACACACAGAGCTGATCCTTCAAGGTGGTACTGGTTTCCCATGTCCTCTGCTATTGCTCCCTGGAAGGCTTCAGTGAGCCCTATAATCCCAGCAGTCAAGAGGCTGAGGCAGGAGTATTGTCAAGAGTTCAAGGCCAGCCTGAGCTGCACAGTGAGTTGCAGGCCAACTTAAATGATAAAGGGAGATTCTTTCTAAAGTAAATAAACAAAGACGGAAAGACAGACAGACAGACAGACAGACAGACAGACAACCCAAAAGAACTTGACCCTGATACATTGGCCAGAGAAAACAAGAATGATTAACTAAACACAAGGAAGAAAAGACTTGATATTCCAGGCCTTCAGTTATAGCTATTAGGAAGAGCAGGAAGCTGAGAGTGGCCCTGATTTGGAAAGCTCATCACTGAACTGCTGGAACACCTGCCACCTGTGGGTGAGGCCTCCATCCTTGTGAAGGGCTTGCGATTGGTGGAAGGAATGACTCAGAGAAGCCTTCCTTCCTTCCTCTGCAGGCAGGAAGGAGCTGACACACAGCTGGTGCACCTGGCATCCCCTCACATCTGCACCACCAAGAGCACGTCACTGGCTCCCTGAGGCGCTGGAGGACCCAATGTGAAGGAGACACTGCTCCTCGTGCTCAGAGCACCTTGATAAGATGTGTTCACACATCATCAGTCCTCAGATGTGACATGCCATCTGACGTCAGAGCCTGCATGGAGTCAGAGTGTGGCACTGGCCTGGGAGCAGGCGCACAGACCAGGAAATGGACAGTCTTCCTTTTTGCCCTCAGCGTCCCTTTCTTTCTCCCCCTCCTGCCCTTCCTCACACCCTTCCACCCTAGGTGAGAGGCCCAGATGGGATGTGGGCACCTTGGTGTGCACTTCCTGTCCTCCAGAACCGCAAGCCTGTGAGTTTCTGCACTTTCTACGTGGCCAGCTCATGTCGTTCTATTGTTACAGCACAAAGTAGATTAAGCAGTGATCTCAGCATTTTTGGAGACGGCTCATCAGGAATTTGCAGGATACCTCCCCTTGATTTGGGAGGAGGTTTCTGCTGCAGCTTTCAACACAAGACAGCAAGATGCACACTAATGAAGTCCACGCAGGATTGTGGTGATCGCATTGCACTCCTTGCAATCCTGCATGAGACATTCTCCCCTTCTCCACTTATTTACTCAATCACTTATTTATTTGAAAACACTTGTCTGTAGCTTGGCTCGGTTTCTTACCTGAACTTCTGCTCAGGCCCTGGGGGCTCTCTTGCCAGGCTCCTATTTGCAATTTGCTCCAGCAGTGCCTCCTCTCCCCTTGTGGCCTCACAGGGGCTCCTGGTTCCCTGGGGACATGTCCCCACCCACAGCTTCTTCGCAGCTTCTTCACAGCTTCTTGCCTGAGCCCAGCAGCACCTACTTGGCCTGGAGCTCGAAGCAAGTCCAGGGCTCTGCGCACACTCACACTGGTTCCCAGTACCTGCTCATGCTGACAGGTGTTCTCCAGTCACAGGGTAGGCAGTTGGTCATATATGTGTTGATCTTTGGCTTTTAATTCTTCCTCCATGTATAGTTATTTGCTTATTTTTCTACTAGGATGCTTATCACTCCTAATGTGTAGGGAATCCTTGAAAATGAATATTAATACTGACACACTTGTAGTATGTAGCCGTTCCGCTCACCCTTGGTTTTAAGTTTTACATGTATGTTTTCTTAAAGGATGAACATTGCACTCCTTGGGCTCAGATGTCTCAACCTTAGCTGTCCATTTCTATTTTGCTCTAACAGGGAACAATCACACAATCCTCGTCACCCCGTCTTAGGGCTGCTTCTGTGCATATTTCATTTTTCTTTTCAATTTTAATTCTCTGATTCTTAAGCTGACTTCTGAGGTAGTGGTCTAAAGTCACATGACAATGAATACATTAATAGTGCCATTCACTAAATATATATTTGCCTTTAATTCTCATGAGCATGACTGGACCTCCCTGCTGTCTCCACATCTACTGATTCCTATTTTAGGCCGCAAAGTATTTTTCCTGTAATGCCACACAGCAGTACAGACATAGGGCAGAGAAAAGCTTAAGGATTGTAGGAGAGCACAGTCAGTCTCTGACCGCTTTTCCCTTCCTCATTTTTTTTCCTACCAGGAGAAATACTTCTTACAATTTTTGTGGCTTTATAAAATCTCTTCAAATAAACTCCAGAACTGTTTTGACCAAAGTAACTCTTTTAAATGTTTTCATATATATATATATATGATTTAATTGTAATGAGAAAGAAATAATAAGACAGGTTCACAACAGGTTAGTAGGACAGTTACAATACACTGCATATTGTCTTCAAAGTAGTTGTTCATAGTACAAGATGCAGACATGATATCTTTTCTAAACACTATTAGTACAAATCTTTCCTCTCATTGAACTAAGAGAAAGTAGCTGTATATATAGTCAAATAGTCCATAATAGTAGTGGGCTATCAGCAGAACTGATAGTGTTGGAAGCTGTTGACTGGAGCCTTTTACAGCTCAGCATATTGATATGGCTTTCCTTATTTTTTAATTTTTATTTATTTATTTATTTATTTATTTGCAGAACCAGGATTTGAACTCAGGCCCTTGAGTTTGCCAGGCAAGTGCTTATTGTACTGAGCTATCTCCCCAGCCCCTGGCTTTCCTTTTTATACCTCATGGTTAGACTTTACTGCTGGATGGTTAAGACCAAGTTAAAGCAAGACCTATATAACATATAATATACATTTTAAATAACTTTGAGAGAATTAATTTTGGAGGAGTGAATTTTTCTCCATTTATCAAGTCTTTCCTGTCGCTTGGCGAGTGTGGTGACCCAGGCCTCTTTGCAGAGTTCTTGTTCACTGCATCTCTAAGCATCCATATGCATTACTCAAATAGCACACACCTACTCTCACATACACATACACATACACACACACACATCTCTGCTACTTTAATGTTTTTCTTGATATGCATGTGTTTTTAATAATTAAGAATAAACTCAAGCTAGGCAATGTGACTTATGCCTATAGTTCCAGATATTATTCAGGAGGCTCACGTAAGAGAATTTTTGATCCCAGGAGCTTGATGACAACCTCAAGAAACACAAGAAATCCTCTATTAAAAAAACAGGGTCGTTTGTCCCAGCCAGTGGTTCCCTGTCTCTCCCCTGAGCTCATGCTGATGCATGCTGTAGAAATAATACTTCATTACTAAAGTGAACATGCACTTCTCAGATGAAGATGGAGAAATGGCAAATAAATATGTGAAAAGATACTCAACAACACTAGTCACTTGAGAGATGCCAATTAAAACAACATCGAGATTCCACCTCATTCTTAAAAGAATAGCTATTATCAAGAAAACAACCCCAAAACAAAGGCTGGCAGGGCTGCGAGAAAAAGTGACCTTTCTGCATTGTTGATGGGAGTGTAAACTGATACACCCACTTTGGAAATCAGTATGGAGATTCCTCAGAGAAAGTAAAACTAAAGGTTCTATCTGACTCAGCTATTCCTTCTTAGATATCTTCCTAAAAGAGTTCAAAACCCAACAATACAGGCACACCCATGTTTGGAGGAACACAATCCCTAACAGGTAAATCTTAGAAGCAGCACAGATGCTCATTAACAGATGAATGGATAAAGCAAATATGGTGTATAGAATGGGGTACTACTCTGCCATAAAGATGGATAAACTTGAGTCATTTTTAGATACATGGATGCAACTCAAGATATCACTTTAAGTGAAATAAATCAGGCGTGCAAGCTTTGGTAGGGCATCATTTCTCTTGTGTGAGAAACCCACAGGGGAAATAAGGAGCAAAGTGGAAAAGAGATATTGGGAAGGGAGAGGAACTTGTTCAAATGGGGACAAGAAAGGAAGGAAAGGAAAAAGGGAAAAGAATGGAAGGAAAAAATAAAACAAAGCTTTTGTAAATGAGGAGGGCAAGGAGGGCTAGAAAGGAGGGAATGCGGAAGAAGTATTAAGATATGCTATGTGCAGGCACAAGGTCCCCATGATGGATGTGACCATCACGTCTACAGACATAGGCTAGTATTAAATGACAGTTCAACGTCAAGGTGGCTCCCCATTCTCCCTTCGTGTGTGCAGCTGGAGCGTCCAGATTTATCCGCGCCTCCCTCCAAAGCACAGCACCCAGCAAATCGTAGTCTTTCACATACTAGAATCTGACGGACCTGGGCTCAGCGCAGGTCCCCGGGTGGCTTACAGAATGTTCTGTCCCACTCCTGCGGACCCAGGCACCTCCCTGCTGCCCAACTCAGCTCACCTGCCCTCCGAGGGCACAGCTGCCGTGCACAGAGCACTACCACGCCCGCTCGCCCCAAACCTGCGCTGAGCCGTTCCTCCTGGGCGATCCTTCGCAGGCCCTTGGCTGTTCAACCTGACGCTCTGCTGTGGTCTGAATGTCCCCACCAGGAGTCATGTTGAGTTTCATCCCCAGGGACGTAGAAGGAGGATGGAAGCTCAGCAAGGAGGATGCCAATCAAAGATGACACGAGCGTGCATCAACTGACACCACTGAAAACACTATTTATACAGTTGGTGTGCACTCATCAAAAAGACTTAATCTGCCTATGGTGTTAAGAGTTGAGATTTCCGGAAAGTGATTATGATTAAATGAGACTATGAGGATGGGCCCTATTTCATGGGACTGTGGATTTACACAAAGGGTAGGAGAGACCTAAGCTAGGAACTTCTGTCTCTCCATCGGATGCCCTGAGCGCTCTGCTGTATGACGGCCCTTGCCAGATTTATCTGTACGATCTCGATCTTCCTAGCCTTTATACTTTACAACATATCCAGTGTGTAGTATTCATTTAGAACAACTGAAAACAGACTAATACAAGCTTATTCTCTAAAGTACATATTGCACCAGTTATTCTATAATTATTTACACAGTTTTGTATTTCTTTTTTTCTGGTCCTGGGGATGGAACTCAGATCCTTCACAAAAGAGCTACATCACCAGAACTTTTTATTTTGTGAAGGGTCCCACAAAGTCACTAAATTGCCCAATGTGGGCTTGAGCTTGCAGTCCTCTTGCCTCTGCTTTTGCTGTGGTCCCTAGGCCTAAGCTCATAGACACATAGCATGAGTGTTTACTTAAAAAAAAAAATTGATTACAATAAAAGACACATTGTCATCAGTCACCCTCATTATGCCTCCTTTACTTCAAATGTGCTTATCCCACCATTCCTGCTCCTTTCTAAAGCAGTTCTAGGAGTCCTCGTTAGGGAGTGTTGTTACGTGTGACGCCATGACTGCTCAACGACCTCCAGGTCACTCTGACTTTGGAAGCGCCCATAGTCCAACAGTGCGAGGTCAAGGGAACACAGTGGATGAGGGAGGTCAGCCCAGAATGTTTTCATTTGACAGAAGTTACCATAAATGTTTTGAATCAATTCAGGACATTGAGGCAGCCATAGGAAAAGACAGTCATGAAAGGCTTCATGGGAAGGGGATCTGGGACAGGGAAAAGTGGAAGGACAGAGAGGAAAAGTGAAAATAATGTGCATATATGGTAGCAGGTAAATTTCTTTAATTGTCCACATTTTATTAACTGCTCGCTCTTATAAGACCTTGTTGGGGCTGGCAGGATGGCTCAGTGGCCTAAAGCGCCTGCTTAGGAACGCTTAGGTGGCGGGAGGGACTGCAGTTCAATCTCCAGCACCACATGCTGCTCCAGCCTTGCCTCCAGGGCAAGCTGGGCCTGCCATAATAATATAATATAATATAATATAATATAATATAATATAATATAATATAATATAAATACCTTGTTCTGAGACTTAGCCAGTTCAGCTAGCAAACAAAGACACACAGGCTGTGCAGAGATTCTCCAGACACAGGATTCTAGAACAGAGAGGAACTGCTAACAAGTATCCCCAGGTCCTGGGAAGCCCAGGGGATAAAATCAGCTACAAAGCAAATACAGAAGGAAGAGATAAGAATGGAAAAGGATGTGAAACCACAATTGTGGAGTGAAAAAGAATTGCTCTGGA
The DNA here is from genome assembly GCA_004027025.1 of Myocastor coypus. Lineage (NCBI taxonomy): Eukaryota > Metazoa > Chordata > Mammalia > Rodentia > Myocastoridae > Myocastor > Myocastor coypus. The sequence goes on from PVJA010048767.1 coordinate 10,365, forward strand.
TAGACTGTGAAGCCTGGGCCCCAGCCGAGGTGCCCCTGCCTCTGTGTGTGAGCGCCACTCTTCCAAGAGTTCGGATTAAAGCCGAGTTTTTGCTGCCTCTGACATCCAGCTTCTTTCTTCCTCCTCCTCTTCCACTTCTTCTTTGGACACGTGAGATCATTTCTTATGCATATCAATGCCCTAAAGTCGATTTCATTATCACAAATTGCAAACGTAAGCAAATATAAAATATTTAAGAAACAAAGTAGGAAGAACAATGGAGTAAGTGCGTTTGAAATGAGGGGCATACTAATGGCAATGCAACTTCTATTGTAACTGTTTTATTTTTTATTTAAATATTAACTGTACTTGTGTTCATATTCCACCGGATACTGAAAAATGTGCTGGGATGTTAGATCTTATGTTAGGGCTTATCATAAAATAAATGATAATAACAAAAAAGGAGGTGGAGAGAAATGTTTAGGGGTGATGCATACATTCATGCAAGAGGTTGTGTTCACAAGTCTATACTTACCTGCAAGCTTATGACGCCATAAACATATACATGCTTACACTGAGTAGGCCTCAATAATGTGGCCTTTGAAATATATAACTAAATGGCAGCTTGTACTTAAATGTTAATTCACACAAGGTTCTCTTCTAAAAAGATAACTACAATTGATAGCAGTTTCAAGCGTCCTAATCACGGGAACTTTCCTGTGACCTGAGGTTTAGATTGTGAATCCCAGCAAGGTGACAGACATGACCTAGTACTCATGGCCATTGCCCCATGTGCTGAGCACCAGGGATCCCTCAGCTGCTCCTGGCTTTATCCCACTGAATCCTAACAGCAATGGGCAGGGAATAATTCTTTCTTTTTTCAGGTGTGAAAAGGAGAGAAAGAACAAGCCGGTGAAATTCAGCGAGGAAGTCCAGCACAGGATGCAGTCTAATTCCAGTCCCACGATGGTGACTAGTAGCTGGAGTACTGCGCAGTCTCTCTTGCCTTGGCATCGCAAGCACCCGAGACTCTGAGTAGGTACATGGGGTTTGGAGAATTAATGACTAAAAGAGTGTGTGGAAACACTGGCTGCATGAAGACACAGAAATAAACCCCGGCAGGAATAGAAATTGGTAGAACATTCTTTGAGGTTTTCTTCCTTCTGTGAGCTAGCCAGGAAGGCAACACACTGAGTTTGTCTGGGATGCTCAGATTTCCCACTCCTTTCCAGATGGGACATCCAACCTTGCTCCCAAGGGGCATGGAAGTGCTGTGAGATTCCTGCTCTCTGAGCTTTCCACGATCACCCCTAATGTGATGAGCAGCACTCAGAGCATGGCATGGCCATTGGCCATCCGGGAGCTGGATTCAGTGTCCACAGTCATAAACCAAACTCCTGTGCTGAGATTTCAGAGTCACTGGCACTAAATGAGCATCTTGTAATTTCGACTAAGAATCAGGATTAAGTTGGAAATAACCCTAACATAAATCTCTTATGTAAAAACACACATATAATCCCACAAGCTAATAAGACATAAATTTATTTTCATGTTATTATTTCTAAAAAATTCACTGCCGGTGACAAAAGCTAATTATTGTGAGAGATGGGTTGGTCTTCTTGCTTACAGTCAAAGAACCAACTCGGATTAAAGCAGAATTTTAATGAGTTTAAGAGAATGCATCAGTGTCAGTTTGTTTGATTTTAGTGGTAGTCACCATGGAAACGAGTTATTGACTTGCTTCTTCCCACATCCAAGTAAACAATGGGGTTTCCATTCTTCCTGGAGTCCCATTTCCTCTGGTCAGAAATTCTGTGCTCAGGAGGACTTTGAAAAACATTCCATGTTCCATGCCAATCCCAGTGGCCCTAAACATGTGTGGCTTCCTTGTGGCTTCCACTGGAAGGTGCTAGAATACCCAGCTCCAGCTTTCCAAGCCACCTCAGCTTTTTCAAGAATGTTCTAGAAGCTCCCAGGCCTTGGTGGGGTGGAAGTGGGGGTGCCTAGATGTGCTCTCAGGCAGCAAGCTGCCCTAAGGGAAAACCTCTCCTTCTCTTTCATTTCTTTCCATCACTTTGTTTCCCTTCTTTCCCTCCCATGTCCATCTTCAGAAGAGAGTGGAGTGTCCTCAAGGTCATTTTCCACACTAAGCTGAAGATTTAGGAAAGAACAAACTAAATATTAACATGCATGTGCTCCCTTCCTTGTTTTCAACCAACATTTCAGATCCACAAATTTTAGCTGAAGCCAGAGGTTTCCAGACAGAAAGGATACTGAATCCCCAGCCATGTAAGGATCCTGAAGGCTATATAGGCCCTGAAAATGCAGGGCACGGAACCCAGGACACCAGTGACCTGAAGTCCCTCACCTGCCCCTACACCAGGCATCAGTGGAAAATATTAGAAAGAAGCACATTGCATCAGCTTCATTTATTCCTTCCATTTTTGTGACCCACACAGTTCTCCTCTCAGCTTGCTCATTGTGTGAGATGGAAAAGTACAGTGACACTAAAAGAAGAAAGGGAAACAAGATCCCCAGGAGTGCCCTATAGAGCTACGGGGCTCTCAACCAGAGAAGCAGAGATAAATCAGCAATTCTGTGTAGAACGTATTAAAAATCATGGGAAGAAAATGGTTATTATGATTAACCTTTACCTCAAAAGTTCATTTGTAAAAATGGAGAGAAGCCTGACCCAATATGATAATGTCCTCTGTGTGCCTCCGGTACCCGGGGAGAACCTTTTCAGGTCTCCACACAAATATCACTTTCTTTGTGCTCCTACAAGGCCATGATTTCCCAACAAGCCGACGAAACAAGGGAGAAACAACTACTAGGAAATGGGAAAAATTAGTTCCCATGCACTCAGCGTATTAAGGTGAGCATGACTACAGCATTCTGCCTCTTATGGTTCCCAAGCTTCACAGCTCTTCCCACCGAGGTACACCGTCCATCCTGGGCCCTGTGACTCTGGCTGCCTGGCTGCTCCACCGTAGAATGTGGCTGAGAGCCACACATGCGTCTCCTTGCAACAGGTGTAAGGAGGTCCACCCTAACAGGCCACCATCAGCCAACCTGAGGATGAGACGGAGATGTCCGCGTGGAGAGGCACTCTGAGATATTCTGGCTGGTGAATTAGGTGCTGAGCCATCTCTGGTGTCTTTGGCACATACAAAGTGATGAGGATAAATGAGCTAATTAATATTTATAAACCCAGTAGATTCTGTCCTAAATACAGAAAAGAAAGAAAAAAATCCATTTATAAAGCGCTTTAACATCCTGCAGAGAACACTGTGGTGCGAGGTGACAGGGTGCACCACTGCCTTGTGCGCCCCTCGCTGCAGAAGGGCCCTGTATTAGTTACTTTTTGCTAATTGCTGGGACAAATACCCAACACTCAAAATGAAGGAAGGAAAGGTTTATTTAGCTCACAGTTCGTAGAGGTTTTAGTCCATATTCGCTGGCCCAAGGCTGAGTGGAGCAGGGCGGAGAGCATCCAGTTCATGGAGGCGGAACAGCAACAAAATGGCGGCAGAGGTAGCCAACCAACACGGCAGCAGAGCAGCAGCAACAGCTCGAGCTCCAGTCTGTCTCTCTGTCTCTCTTTATATTACATTCAGGCTCTCCGCCTTAGCTCCCGCCCTAGACTACACCCATAATCCCGGAAGTACTTCCACCCATAATCCCATCAGTACTAAAACCCATAA
>PVJA010048768.1:0-14047 GCA_004027025.1 Myocastor coypus
AAAAAAAAAAAAAAAAAAAAAAAGAAGCTGTTATAGAGCTGGCAAGATGGCTCAGTGATCTAAAGTGCTTGCTTAGGCAAACTTAGGCAACCACAGGGACACTGTGGTTCAATCCCCAGCACCACATGTTGTGCCAGCTGCCCCCAGGGCAGGCTGAGCTGAGCTGGCCAATATATATATATATATATATATATATATATATATATGTATACACACACACACACATATATGTATGTATATATATGTATATATAAGCTCTTGTATATTATTTAAAGATTATCTAATAAGTATTTACAGTTGCAGGTAGAAGCTTATAAAACTCTGACAAGGTATGAGATACAAAGTTCTTTTTTTTTTAAATTTGTTTATTATGTTTTTAAGGATAAAAATAGCAGAAAAAAAACAGTGACAAGGGTACATATAGTACAGAATTTCAAGAGAAGAAAAATTTAACAATGGTTGCATTGCATGTTTTCATTAAATCAGTATAGATCAACAGACATAGGTATGTAAGACTAATCAAACAATTAAACACTAACACTTTCAATAAACATTAGGGTTTTTTTTTAACATTAGTTTTTTTTTTTAACTCTTCCAATTGGATTTTGAATTTAAGTCACTCTTGTAAAAAAAAAAAATTATAGGGGTTGAGACTGCAGAAAACACAAGGTCCTGAGATTGATTCCTGGTGCCGCCCAAAATTTATTTATTAATTTATTTCTTCTTTTGGGTCCTTAAACTAGGGAGACTATACGATATTTGCATATGTAGGTCTGGTTTATTTTACTAATGAGTATACATTCAAGATACACCCATTTATATATCAAGTCTTCTAGTTTATCATTCCTTATAACTGAATAGTATTCCATTTTATCAAAATACTGTATCATAGTGATACCTGTGCACCTATGTTTATAGCAGCACAATTTGTGATAGCTAAATCCTGGAAACAACCAAAATGCCCGTCATCTGAAGATTGGTTAAAAAAGATAAGGTATTTTCATAAAATGGAATACTATTCAGCTATAAGGAATGATAAACCAAAAAGTTTTTATAACTATGTGGAAAGCTAATAGCTATCAATTGTGAGCTAGGGACTACCAGTAATATCTGAAAAGTAGACAAGTTTCTTATTTAATTGTATTTCCAATACCTGTGCTAGCAGTTTCATCTTCTGTGAGGACGTCATGATCCACCTAATTATGATTTCTATATTACTGGGGGAGAAAGCCAAGTGGCCCCAGGTCAGCCCACGAGACCCTGTGGCTAGGGGAACGAGGTGAGGTGCTTATACAGGACAAAGGGCTGTGGCTATTTTCTTTCCACTTTTTTTTTATTTTTTATTTTTTAAAATGTATTTGGTACAGCTACACAGCTTGGACTCGTAGTGATCCTCCTGTTTTCAACCTCCCCACTACTGGGATTACAGGTGTATGTCACCACACCTGGTCTAAGTGGCCAGGTCAGCATGCCTGGAGGCATGTGGTGCTGGGGATCAAGCCCCATCACTGCATTTGCCTAAGTAGGTACTTAGTCCCCTGAGCTATTTCACCGGCTCACTATGTTGTTTTGATGCTGGAAAATAAGTTTATACTATTTGCATAAAAAAAGTTCTGGATTTTATTTTAAAGAAAAATATTTCTTTTTTAGCCACGAAGAGGGACCCACCATTAAAAAACATAAAACTGAGGAAGAAGAAGCCCACTTCAGTGTCTCTAGTGTGGCTGAAGGCAGTGTCACCAAGGTAAGCAGAGCTTTTCCAGTGTGTGTGCCCCTGTGCAGGAAGGCTGGGGCTTGGGCAAGATGGGATCAGCTTGTGTGGTCTGTGAACTTAGCATAGTAGGCCCTTCCATTGTAAACTTCTTTCCTTTTGTAGAAGTTTTTTTTTTTTTGGTCCACTCAGCCCACTCAGAGGGCAGGGCTGGTGCAACATGTAGTGCCAGGAATCAATCCGTGGTCCCCTGCACCTGCCTAAGCTTGCCTAAGCAGGTGCTTCAGACCTCTGAGCTATCTCGCCTGCCTTTCCTTTTGAAAAACTTGTATAACATGAAAAATCTTAGTGGTAGGTTCCCCCCTCACCCCATTACTGAATATTGAACCAGGTCTTTGCATTTAGCTATACCTCCAGTCTTTTTCTATTTTTTTTTTATCTTGAGACAGGGTCTTGCTAAATCTCTGAGTTGCTTAGGTTGAATTTGTACTTGAGTTCCTCCTGCCTCAGCCTCCCAGTGTACTGGGATTATAGGTATGTGCTGTAGTAGCACTTTTTGTGCAGTCTTTTCCTTAGCTTTATATTGCAGGTTTTCTTTTTCTTTTAGTCAAAATGGTAAGTGAGGGCTGATGGATTGAGTCTTACTCTCTAGGAACCCAAAGCTTAAGTTTGTATAATTTTCCTGTGTCTTTTTCTAATATACAACTTTAGCATAGTATTTACAAGTTTTGGATTTCCCTAAGCCAAGTATTTTGACATTTAAGAGCTTTATTTAATGAGAAGGCTTTTGGAACTTGAAAAGATTACCTTATTTTAAGCAGTTTTGTTTTGAATCAGTGGGTTTTTGACATTGTGTCTTACTAGCAAATTATAGTAGCAAAGAAGGTGAGCACTAAGGCATGACTTTGGGACCAACTCAAACAGAAATACTCACAAAAAGATGAATGTCTTAGCTGCGTATGGTGGCACGTCTGTAGTTCCAGTACTTTGGGAAGCTGAGACAGGAGGATGGCAAACTTAAGGCCAGCTTGGGCAACTTAGAGCCTGTCTCAGAAATGAAAAATAAAACAAGATAAAATAAAAGGGGCTGGGATGTAGCTTAGTGAGAAGGCTCTGGATTCAATTCCCATTATCAAGAGGAAAAAAGAAGTTAATAGAGAAATAACTGATTTGGATTTCATTTGAATTTTTTATTATATAGGAAAAACTCATGATCTTTTTGTTCCAAAAACTTTTCTGCTTGCTATTGTAAAGCAGAATGGAAACAGTTCACTTTGTGCTGAGGTTCGCCAGCCCTAAAAGAAGCCCTGTGGCTTTCTTTTCTTGTGAGCTTAGTGCTGCTCAGGCCCTGTAGGCTGGGACCAACAGATTAAAGATGGTCAGTGATCAGAAAGTGTCATATAGGATAGCTAAGGCTTGCATCTTGACACTCCCCCTGCAGCACTTTCCCCTCTAGACTACAGTGAGTCTTTGTACATGCTGTGCTTTTACTTATGGGGAATGTGTTCCTCTAGGGCATATTTGTGTATTCTCCCAAAGCTTTGGTTCTTTTGGGCCAACAGCAGTCTCCCTAAAGGGGCAGTTGAGTGAATCAAACATTACGCTGAAGTTTCTTTTTTCTTCTTTCTGTATTTAGTGCACGGTCTACAGAGTGTACAGGGCCTCACTCTGTAGATCAGACTTTTGGTAATTGTCCTATTTTCAGCCTCCCAAGTCCTGGGATCACAGGCTCGCGTCATCACCTCTAGTGTCAATTGCAGTCTCAGTGTGCCCTGGGGGTGGGGCCCGGTTTGGCACACTGGGGATCTAACCCTGGCCCCTGGGCTCTGCCTAAGCAGGCACTTTAGTCTGCTGAGCTATCTGGCTGGCCCTATGCTGATATTTCTCATGTAACCCCATCCTAAAGCATCCTCCCCTTCCTAATTGGCTTGTTATCAGAATATATAGGCAGGCTGTACCACAGGGAGCCTTCAAGCTGAGCCAGCTGGGGCCTAGCATTTTAGGAACCCAACCTCTGGGCATTTTGCATAAAGAAAAGTGAGTGAAAGTAGATGGGCCAACTATGTGACCACTTAAGTCAGCTAGTTTTTCACAGCCCTGTAAATGAATTGTCAGTGTCAGAAACGGCCTTCCCTTTGTCTTTAAGAGCACGCATATTACATTAAGGCATACTGCATTGCTTGGGGTGCTGCCAACAGGAGAAGTAACCCTCAGGTTCATTGTCTGTGATGTTCAGGTCGGAAGCGTGACTCCTGCTGAAAACTTCCGTGCACTAGTGAGACAGAAGAATGCCAGCTTTGAGGAAGGTGAGTGGTGTGCTACTGGCTTGGTATCCAGGAGAAGGTACTTAATTAGGCCGGTTTAAAGCCTAGATTAGTAATTGTAGCTTTTAATTGCAGTGCTCTGTACATTTATCTTTTCTGGCAGATCTTGGTGATTTCTCTTGCTGGACTCACTGAGGCAGCATTCTTAGCACAATAGGCTAAAAGCAGCATAGGCTGCCCAAAGAAAAAACTAATTTATAGGTTTGGACCAGAACCATGGGACTTCCTAGTTCTACCTCTTTGAAGTTCTTTGGGATCTTGTGGATAAATTTGGATTGTATTGTGTATTTTCAGAGACACATAATTCTTGTTCTAGTCCTGAGAGTTTAGGCAGCCCCATTTGTAGTAGTTTCTGAAGGACTTTATTGTTGCCACTGGAGTTGATCTTTCTCAGTTGACTGATTCCTCACATTTTTCTTATCACATATAACTTATAATTCCATTTAAGCTGGGATTGATATCAGAACTACTTTCAGAGACAGACAGAGGGCTTGGGATCCATGTTCATTCACTTGACTGCGTTCAGGTTCTTCTTCACCCTTTAGAAGGGCAGCGGGCAGTGGTTCATTATGAAGGTGTGTATGTACCACATATTCCTTCAGTTTTGTTTCCCAAACTAAGGTTTGTTGGTGAGCTACCTTCTGTGTGTGTGCTGTTCACATACGCACAGAACTCTTGTAAAATTAGGAGGAAAACTGACTCTTAATGCCTAGAAACACTGTTCTTGGCATAGGTCTGAGACACCTTGCTACTTACACTGCAGGAACCTGACAAGATACCCAGACTTACTGTGCTGCTGCCCAGAGGCAGTCACCACCAGCTGAGCTTCAGAGGGAGCAAACAATCTACCAGGCCAGAGTCTGTTGGCAGGAATGCCAAAGACCAACCCCATGAGAATTTCCTGCAGAAAATCAGCTTTGTGATCAGTTTTGTCATCATCATGATCTTAATTGGGCTGTGTATGTTTTGTGTTTTGAGGTGCAAGAATAGTAATAGGAATGAACAAATAAGAAAAAATGTTTTGAATTGTAACACAACAAAAACTTTATGTAATTACTGAATGAAATCCAAAGTTAAAAGTGAATTTTCCAGAATTTCCTTCCTTCATGAATTGGGGTGTTCAGAAGAGTAGTTGTGCTGCTGTCTGTTTGGCTATATATTGTGACTCTGGATAAAAGCAGACAAGCCATCGTACTCTGTTGATTATCATGACTATTGTGTTTTTGAAGAAAGATTTGGAGCTTCTTAGCTTTAATTGATTGATGTCAGTTACCTCAACCAGTCAGGGTCCAAGGTCCTCTCCCTGTAGGTGGTCAGTCTCTTAGGCATGTCTTTTTTCAGGGATCATATCTACCTATGGTGATTATTATATGGTATCCAGTATTTACTTTGTGTCTGCCATGTGCAAGGCATTGTGCTAGCACCTTAGTGTTTTGTTTCATTTACCTTGCGTAACAAGCCTGCAAAGTCCCTTGAGGAAATAGAGAAAATGTTAGCATTTTAATAGTTGGTGCATTTTCTGAAATAATTTTTTGTCATGAAAAATATTTCAGGTTCCTGGGGGAAAAAATGAATCTCTCTGTCCATGGGCTTAGTGGTCAGCCAGTGCTGAGACTTGAGAGGAAGGGATTGCCTCAGCTGCATTGATGGAGAAATGAGTTCAGGAAAAGGGCAAGAGGAGGGAAGAAGAGGGACGGGAATGAGTGAATTTGCACAGAGGCCCGGCCTTCCTTCTGTACATGACCCAAGTTATGGACCCAAATACCAGTGCATTTAAAACTGTGGGAATGATAGGTTTGTGTCCTACCTAGGGAGAAACTGGTGGAGGAGGCAATTTGTTGTCTGGAATGTTTTCAGGCTTGGCAGAAAAAGGCCCTGTGAACACAGGAGATCAGGATCTTGAAGGACTGTGAGTGAATACATTCCTAGGAATTTGGTCAGTGTTAGAAAAATAGGGTTCCTGCAAGCCAGGAAATTGAGGATTTGAAGTAGTCCTGTAAAATGAAGAACAGCAAATGGACCAGATGCCATTAGGTTGCTGTAGGTTTTTATCTCTATTTTATCAATGGAAAAACTTAAAATTGGAAGAAATGAACTTTCCCTAAACCACAGAGGAATCCAAACCTATGTTTCTTTAACACTGGGTTGGTCTACTCAGCCAGACTATTTATTCTGTTTCCTAATAGTCTCCTTTTCTACACTAAAGACGCTCATAAGATTACGTATGGAAAACCTTGGGGCTAGTGAGAGGTGGGATTCTTGATTAGTTCTGTCTCTTTCATTGAATATGATTTTGAGTCCTAGGGCATTGCTAGTGTGATAGTGCATGCTTTCTGTATCTCCAGCTAGGTCTTGGTGATTAAGAATTCTCCAGTGATACTGCAAGACCCACACTTCCCATAGAGCTGTCAGAGAAGTGGGATACCCACTTCTTGGCCACTAATTCTGCTTTGTGTCTGTTGCATGGCTTTTCTTTTTATTCTTCTGTGTCCAGCTTCAGAAATTTTGTGTCTTCATTGCTAGTTCTCCCGTGTTCTTTAGCTTGGTTATCTCTTTACTAAGGTGTTGGCTTGCTAGGTGGTTCAAGGCATATTTTCTTAGGTGAGGTCCCAAGGTTAAAGAACACATGTGTGCAGCATATCAGCGACAACAGCAGGCAGCCTGGAGCAGAGTGGAACATAGGAGCTCAAGAGCAGCACATGGGTGTTTACCTGTGCTAGGTCATGTTTACATAACTGTGTTCTATGTGTGCCTGTGCTAAATAAGTGAGGTCACATCCTCAGGTGTTCTTAGACACCCCTGAGCTTTCAGGCAGTCTGAGTGGTTCCATACATAAGGTCCTTTATAGCCAAGAATCGCCTCCCTTGCCCATCGAAGAATCTTTTCTGTAGGTTTTAAGCGGCCTTCCTGGTAGTGATTTCCCTTATTCCTCCTTACAATAGACCTCTGTCTAGGGAGGGAAGAGACTTCTAGACTCTTGATTCCGTTGTCAGAAGTGACTAACAGTACATGGTTGGTAAGATTGTTTCACTTTGGGTAGAACGTGGCTACTTTACCTGTTGGTAAAACTAAAGCAGGCCATGGTTATTTTCTGTTTGCCCTACTGAGAGTGTGGTGATATCACGATTCCAGCAGTTTACAGACAAAGCTACCAGCTATACACTTTCTTACCTTCTGGTTTTCAGTGTGAGTGATAATTTCCTGTTCTAACTTTATTGGTAGAGTAGATAGCTCACATTTTGAACCCTAGACAATATGGTCTTCCTAGTTGTTGGTGCTTTTGTGTACACTACCTTTGGTACCATCTTAGGGGCCCTTCTTTTTTTAGAATTTTTTTTCTCTTTTTTTTTAATGGCTGGTTTAGCCTGCCTGGGGTGGGGCTAGTGTAGCATGTGGTGACAGGGATTGAACCGTGGTCCCTGCAGTTGCCTAAGCTTTTCTAAGCAGGCTCTTTTCTAAGCAGGTGCTTTAGACTGCTGAGCTATCTTGCTGGCCTACATTCCTTTGATTTTAAAAAATATTTCTTGAAATTCACTTGACAATTTCTCATAGTACTATGTAAAATATCCTACAATTAGTAGTAAAATTATATTGTTCATCAAAGTCAAATTTTATTTTTGTATGATGTAGTGCAGAGCTGTTTACTTGCACAGAGTATGTGATTTTATGTAACCCTAAATGTGGCTCCATTATGTAACCCTAAATGTGGCATTGTAGTCTAGGAGAAGTTTTCTCTCTCTCTGTGTGTGTGTGTGTGTGTGTGTGTGTGTGTGTGTAAATGGCCTGGATTTATGTGATCTTGAATATGAGTTTCATATCATATCTACCTTATGAGCAGATATAGATGTGGCCTTCACCTATACAGAGCTGGTCAATTTAAGAAAAACAAATTCTCAGCATCTTAAAGAAATAATAAATATGGTGACTAAAGTTTTAAATCTCTTCACACCTATAAAAATTTTTTTAAAACCATGTGACATTTTTAATACTTCCTCAAAATAGCATCCGTGTTTCTAGTTATGAAGGAAAAAATACAGTACAGATATTCTAGAGATTGAGTCTATACTTTATCCTTTTTGTTAACTATCTTTACTTGTTCTTTTTTTTTTTTTTCTTGTTTCAGAACCTTTTTTTGTTTATTCACTCATTTTCATGGCCGGCTCAGCCCACCCCAAGGGCGCAGCATGTGGTGCCGGGGATCGAACCGCAGTCCCTGAAGCCGCCCAAGCTTTCCCAGGCAGGGGCTTTAGGCCACTGAGCCATCCCGCTGGGCCCCTACTTGTTCTTTACTGGTTACTTTTTTACTCATTTTAAATTGTTAAACTCAGAGCCAGGTGTGGTGGCGCACGCCTGTAACCCCAGCACTCGGGAGGCTGAGGCAGGAGGATTGGTGTGAGTTCGAGACCAGCCTGGGCTACAAAAGTGAGCTCAAGGCCAGCCTGAACCACATAGCGAGACCCTGTCTCAAAAAAAAGCCCCCCCCCAAAATAAATAAATTGTTAAACTCAGAATTGGATGATCCAGCCTTATTTTCTGCCTCACTGATTATGACAAGTCATCTTGTAAGTAAAAACTCAGCCTGTTTAGAATCCTGGGAGACACCTGCTGAAAGGATGTATTATTATTTGACATGGTAATTACACATCAATGGCCCTTAGGGTCTAGTTCGTTTTGCATGAGAGTACAGGGACGCCCAGAGTAGTCAGGATAACTTTCCACAAATATGGCAAATGTAGAGAGGACACTGTCTTAAATCCAAAGCTCATTCTCAGCCTCTTGTCACTAAACGTCTTCATTGGTTGTACACCTATCGTTAGATGACACGGCACTACCTTGAAGTGCAAATTTTAATGTAAAACTTAGCCAAATAAGTAAGATGAAATAATTGAAGTAAAGATTGAAATAAAGATGAGAAAATAAAGATATAGAAACCAAAGACCATTACACATATAACCATTATCAGAGTATTTCAAGGACCTGCCAGATAGCTCAGCTGACGGTGCAGGGACTGGGATTTGATCCCTGTGCTGTGCTGGCCCAGCCCTCAAGGCACACTGAGAAGGCAACTGAGACCTAGCATGGTAGCGCTCACCTGTAATCCCAGTGCTTGGGAGGCTGAAAACAGGAGGATCCCTACATCCAACCTGTGTAGTGAGACCCTGTGCTAAAAAAAGTATTTTAATTTTTCAGCTCTTCATAAAAGGCTTCCATCCCTTCTCACTGTGTTTCAAAAATCAGCTCAAGTATCTATCAATCCATGTATCAGAACTTCCCTAATTGTAGAGGATGACTCTTGGCCTATCCCCAAAGAAAGAAAGATTACTGGTGTCATGAAAATGAAAGCATGTGTGTGATCATTGTGTTCTCAGTCAACATTTAGATTTCTCCTGGCAGCATTCAGGAAAGTCTGTATGTAATATACCACAGAGATGGTATATGGTTGTCTCCCAGTGTTTTGTTTTCTCGCATTATATAATAAAGGATGTCTTAAATCTGCTAAGTAATTTTTCCCTTTTTTATATTGAAAATGGGAAAGCTGTCTTTCCCTCTAGCTGAAAATGTGGATCTTATGACCACTTTCCCTTGTGAAAACAACCAGAAACAGAGTCCATTTAAAGCTCAGTTTTGCATTCTGCACCATCAGCTGGTGTTGATAACCTCCACCATCAGTACAGGGCATGAAGCCCACAGCAGCTCTCATGGAATATGGTATTCTGAGGTGCTTATAAGGAAAGGATGCATTGTCCAACTTTCTTTTAGTTTACCCTTGTAATAAATGTACGTGAGTGTAATTTGTGAGTCAGAAACTTACGGCAATTTGGGTTTTTCTTTCTAATTGCTCAAAATTCTGTGGTTCTTGCTTGCATAGTAGATCATTGTCATGCAGGGCACTGCACTGTTCTTAGTTCTCATTCAGTTGGGCAGTCTTTAAGATTGCTTCTTCAACCCAGCTGGTTGAAAAGGAAACTGATTTCAGATTGTGCTGATGTGCAAACTGCTTTAATCAATGACTTAAAGTGACTTCTTGTGGCAAACATCTGAGGCTCTTAGCCAATTAAATGGTTAGGAAAGGATAGTAGGCTTTTATTAAAATATGCACTAATCAGCTGGAATGTGTTAGAGGAGCCTAGAAACAGCTTGGAGTCCCACTTAAATATAATAAAAGTATTTTGGTCCTTTCCTTTCAGATTGCAAGCCAAAGGCCAAAAATACGCTGACACAGAAAGAAGTAGAAAATGCGATTTGGCACACTTAGTCTTTTATCTATGCATGTCTATATGAAACTTTAAAAAAAAAAAAAATAGATAGATCTGGTTGTGTATTTCTTTGGCCAGAAGAGGGAAGAGCATTTGGTTCAAATATAGACATAATTTTAATAGGGATTAAGAATGTTATCAACAGGGCTGGGGAGATAGCTTGGTGGTCTAAGCACCTGCCTGGCAAGCACAAGGACCTGGGTCTGATCCCTGGTGCTGCATGCTGTGCTACCCTGGAACCATGGGCATGCCAAGCCAGCCACTGAAACTGGGCATGGTGGCACATACCTGTAATCCCAGCAGTGGAGAGGCTAAGATAGAATCAGAGCTGTGTAGTGAGACCCTATATGAAATAAATGAATAAATAAATGATTTTTTAAAAAATTTCCTTTAAAAATTATAAACATAAATGTCTTTGGAAATAGGAAAAAAATTAACTTTTTTCTTTTTTTGCACCGTTAGGGAAGGGTCTACAGAGTACTCAGGGTCTCACTGCTAGATCGGACTCTTAGTGATCTGCCTGTTTACAGTTTCCGAAGAACTGGGATTACAGGCACTTACCACCACTCCCAGTCTCAATTGCCCTCTCAATGCACCCCTGGGGCAGGGCTGGCAGAATAGGCCTGGGGATCAAACTCTTGGTCCTTGGGCCTGCTTATAGGTGCTTTAATCTGCTGAGCTATTTGGCTGGCCCAGAGAAAAATTAGCTTTATAAAGAAATCAAAGCCATTCTTCATTATAAGAGCAGTCTTTAATACTTTATTCTTAGAATCTAGTGGTGTTTTCTAGCACATTGAGGGTAAACTTTGAAGTCTGGGCTTTGTTTTTCTGTAGTAGCAATATCTAGTATTTCCCTACCATCCATAGTAGATCTTGGTAGATTTCTTTAATAAATTACACTAATTTACTGCTAGTTTTTAGTAACTTTCTTGAAGTAAAATTTCCTACTATAAAATATAGTACAATTTTGTAATCTTTATAAATGTAAAGAGTTGGGTAACTTTTTTTTTTTTTTTTTTGTCTTTTTGAGACAGGGTCTCGCTATGCAGTTCAGGCTGGCCTCGAGCTCAGCTTTGTAGCCCAGGCTGGTCTCGAACTCGCACCGATCCTCCTGCCTCAGCCTCCCGAGTGCTGGGATTACAGGCGTGCGCCACCACGCCCGGCTCCTAGCTGGGTAACTATTACCACAGTCCAGTTAAATAATATTTTCATTATCCTATAAAGTCCTCCAGGCCTGTTTGTATCAACTCTTGTTTCATCCTTTTACAACCACTCACTGTTTTTACAGATTTATTTTTTTAGAAAAAATCAGATTCTCTTTTTTAGGAACTTTCACATAAATGGAATTATTCATCGCAGTGTTTTGCATCTGGCTTCTTTTTAGCATGATAGTTTTGAAGTTTGTTAGTATTGTTATGACTTTCAATAGTTCATTGTTTTTTATGGCTAAGTAATATTCTGTTGTATGCACATGCTGCATTTATTGATTCACCAGCTGATAGGCATATGGGTGGTTTCTACTTTAGGACTATTAAAAATAGTACTTCTGTGCGTAGTTGCATATACATGTGTGTGCATGTTTCTGTTGAGTGGGCCAATCACTGTTGAGCCACAGTTAACTTTTTAGGCCCCATCAGTCTTTACGTGCAGCTTATCATCATCTTTCCTCACCCCCAAAGCCCTCCAACTTTCTTTATATACAGTGCCTGCTAACACTTCAGTTGCCAGTCATTTCAGTTTTAGATAACTAAATCTAACACTGGCCATACATTTGTACTTCATTGTCATATTAATTTGCAGTTCTTTGAACACTAAAGTTTTTTAAGAATTAAAATAAAACTTTATTTGGTACAGGGTCTCGCTTTGCAGCTCATAATGATCTTCTTGTCTCAGCCTTCCTAGCACTAGAATTATAGCCATGCGCCCCTATGCTTGATTTGGTAGCCTACGTGGAGTGACCAAGGTTCTGGGGTGGGCACAGCTTGTGGTACCATGGATCAGACCCTGGTCCTTGCACTTGCCTGGCAATTGCTTAAACCACTGAACTATCTTTTAGCTCATTAAAAAATTAAGATTTTTTAATATGCCTATTTAGCCACTCATATACCTTGTTTGTGAAATGTCTATTCAAATGCTTTGATCACTTTTATTGGGATTTCTTTTATTATTGAGATGTAAGATATTCAGAATGAGTCTCTTGTATTTTAAAGGTGCGTGTGTGTGCGTGTGTGTGTGTGTGTGTGTGTGTGTGCGTGTGTGCGCGCGAAAGAAGAACAACTTACTCAAAGGGAAACAACAGTTGGGATGGGGGAAAGGAGAATAGAATAGCTAAGATAATCATACTACCAATTTCTATTAGTTCATTGAAAAGAACAGTTTGTGGGGGCCTGGCAGGATAGCTCAGTGGCCTAAAGCACCTGCTTAGGAAAGCTTAAGTGGCTGCAGGGACTGCGGTTCAATCCCTGGCACCACATGCTGTGCCAGCCCTGCCCTCAGGGCAGGCTGAGCAGGCCATAAAAATAAATAAACAAAAAAAAAAAAAAAAAAGAAAGAAAGAAAGAAAAAAAGAACAGTTTGTTCTTATATTATTTGATCAATTTTTCTGGCCTGTATCTTGTAATCTGACCAACTACTTTGAAGATAACAATTCACAAAATATTAACCATTGTTAAATCTATTATGGTTTGAAATTCTCTACCATTGTTTTTATTATTTTTTTTTCTCTTTAAAATAAAATATAAAACGTAAGATGTTTTTGTGTATATGACCGTATTTACTAGCTCTATCTTCTAGTTTTATCACTGTCTCCTCTCCTTGGTCATTTCTTCTGCTTATGCTTTCAATAGAATTTTTTCTGTCTGTTTGATGCCATTTTATGGACTCTCATTCTTTGCTAAACTGGTCATTCACATTTTGTATCATTTCATTTAGCTCTGCTGGGCTATTATGGGTATCTTCTGTAAGCTCCATTAATCGTTTGATGTTCTGTATCTATTATCTGTTTAGTTATATCACTGTTGAGCTTGCCTACTTTCTGTCTTCTCTTTTATTAGTTTATATAATTTAAGTGTTTGGCCTGTAATTTGCTCCCCATTAGTGCCCCATGGATCAAATTTTGGGGAGTTGGGAATTTCAAAGATCATTTTGTTGCCTTGTTTTTTCATATTTCTATTGAAGTTTGTATGTGTGTGTGTGTGTGTGTGTGTGTGCACACGTGTGTGCATGCGTGCATACACACATGGTAAATACATATTTTATATCAAGGGTAATTTATAATAAAAAGACTTTATTGTTAGCATGGTGTATTAGTTACTTTTTGCTCGTTGCTGGAACAAATACCCAACACTCAAAATGAAGGAAGGAAAGGTTTATTTAGCTCACAGTTTGTGGAGGTTTCAGTCCATATTCGGCTGCCCCAAGGCTGAGTGGAACAGAGCAGAGAGCATCCAGTTCATGGCGGTGGAACAGCAACAAAATGGTGGCAGAGGTAGCCAACCAAACAGGGCAGCAGGGAGCAACAGCAACAGCTAGAGCTCTAGTCTATCTCTCTGTCTCTCTTTATATTACATTCAGGCTCTCCGCCTTAGCTCCCGCCCTAGGCTACACCCATAATCCCAGAAGTACTTCCACCCATAATCCCATCAGTACTAAAACCTATAATCCCAGGGATCATGGATCAAGTCTCAAACTCTAGAAGTCCCCGCCCAGTGACTCCATGAGGCTTTGAGGGGACAACTAGACATAAACCATAACAC
>PVJA010048769.1:0-14040 GCA_004027025.1 Myocastor coypus
GCAGGCTGAGCCAGCCATAAAAATAAATAAAAACAAAAAGTTCTGAAACAAGAAAAAAATAAATAAAATTTAAAAAAAAAAAAAAAGGAAGAAAAAAAATAAATAAAATAAATTTTAAAAAATAGTAATAAGTAAATAAATAAATAAAAACAGGGCTGGGAGTGGTGGTGCACACCTGTAATCCCAGCACTTGGGAGGGTGAGGCAGGAGGATTGATGTGAGTTCGAGACCAGCCTGGGCTACAAAAGTGAGCTCAAGGCCAGCATGAACTGCATAGTGAGACCCTGTCTCAAAAAGAAAACAAAAAAAAGCTGAAACATCCACTATGTTCATAGACTATGCACCCTGAAGATGTGATGTGGCCAATAACAAGAGTAGGACACATTTAAAAGTAGGTAGATTTTTTAATTTTATCATGTAAACCCCAATTTAAGAAAAATGAAATGTGCTGGGTAGAGCACTACATATCTGACTATAGCACTCCAGGAGGTTGAGGCAGGAGGATCACTGAGTTCAAGGGCAGCCTGAATCATACAGTAAGACCTCTTTTCCAAAATAAATAAATGTTTGCTGAAGAAAAATTCATCTGCGGGCCATCAGGATAGCTCAGCAGTCTAAAGTGCCTGTTTAGGAAAGCTTAGGCGGTTTGGTCCCTGTCACCACATGCAGTGTCAGCCCCACCCTCATGGCAGGCTAACCTGGCCAAAAAAAAAAAAAAAAAGAAAAAGAAAAATTCACTTGCAAGATGGCTTATAAGCCATTTTAATTGCATCTTTTTGGGATACATAAACATCTCATATTAACAAGTTTTTTATTATTGATGATTAAATTTGTGTTGAGCACATTAGGAAAAATGTATATAAGAAAAATGTAACATTTCTTCCTTTGAGCTGGTGCAGTATTTTATTTCCTTCTACAGAACAATGAATTATTAAGCAACTATATGATATAAAGCACTCTCATTAAAAGACTTCTGAAAAAACTATTTGCCATTAGTGACAATGCTACTTTATAGGTAACTCTCAACTATCTGCAGAAATATCTTTATCTTGTGTTAGAATAAAAACACATCTCACTGTAGTATCCACAGAGGGTGGGCTAAGGCTTAGCTCAGTTGTTTAAGCACCTGCTAGGGCAAACACTGCCAGGTGCAGAGGACCAAGGTTCAAGCCCCAGTTCCACAGGCCACACCCAACCTGCCCTTTCGGCAGCCTGAGCCAAAAAAAAAAAAACTTTACAGTACAGAAAACCCAACAGTGGTGGAATGAGGCCAATCCAGACTCTGTTCTCCAGGGCAGTCAGTCAGCCCTGCACTCCTCAAAACTCTCCCATCTTCAGCTGTGCTTATGCCCAAGGACAGAAGCACCACAGTGAGACAACATGGTCCTAGTTGTCCCAAAGTATGCATATCGGAGTGTGCAAGATGAGGCTGAGAAGCCAGGCATGGTGGCACATGCCTATAATCTCAGCACTCAGGAGGCTGAGGCAGGAGGATCAGTGTGAGTTCGAGACCAGCCTGGGCCACAAAAGTGAGCTCAAGGCTAGCCTGAACTGCATAGTGAGACCCTGTCTCAAAAAGACAGGAAAAAAAAAAAAAAAGATGAGGCCAAATGGCACAGGGCTGACAGCTCTCCTGCTAGAAGTGTCACCCACACCCAGAACTTGGGCTGGCGTGCAGCTTCACTTGGAGCAAATCTAAAGAAAAAAATGATGTGAGTTTTATGTAAGTATCAGAGGTCCAGTGGGCGTGATGGCACCTCCCTAGAATCCCAGCTGCTTAGGAGGAGATCACAATCTTGAGGCCTGCTTCCATAACGCATCAAGACCCTGTCTCAAGTTACAGCCAGCCATGGTGGCACAGATCTGTGATCCCTGGGCTTGAGTGGCTGAGGCAGAAGGATTGTCCTGAGTTCAAGGTCAGTCTGAATGAACTACAGAACAAGACTTTGTCTCAATAAAAGAAAGCCTTGAAAGTGGTGGGTATGGGTCTGATGAGATAGTTCAACAGTCTAAAGCACTTGCTTAAGAAAGCTTAGGCCCCCTCCCCTCGGGGCGGGCTGAGCCAGCCATAAAAATGAGTGAATAAACAAACAAAGGTTCTAAAACAAGAATAAAAAAATAATAAATATAAATAAATAAATGAAAGCTTAGGCAAAGACAGACAGACAGACAGACAGACAGACAGACAGACGACAGACAGACAGAGAAAGAAAGCAAGCAAGCAACAAGCTTGGGCAACTGCAGGGACTGCAGCTGGATCCCTGCTGTGTCAGTTCCACTCCCAGAGCAGGCTGAGCTGGTCATAAAAAAAAAAAGTGGTGGGTGTAAAGCTCAATCGGGGGCTGGGGACACACTTCTGTGGCACAAGTGCCTGCCTGGCAAATGCAAGGTTGTGAGTTCAAACTCTGGTCCCACCAAAAAAAAAAAAAAAAAAAAAAAAATTCCAATGGTAGTATGTGCAAAATCTGGGCTTAATCTCTGGTACTGGGATGGAGAAAGCAGAGCTGGATGCCACACAAATCTTGCTCTATTAATTATTATTACTTTGGTACTGGGAATTGAACTCAGGACCTTCCACTTACCAAGTAGGCACTTATGCTACTAAGCTATCTCCCTGGCCCATCTACCCAAATCTAAGTGGGCTCATTTCACCATGCTAAGATAATATAGTCTCTACGACATCAGGTGATTAACACTCTTACATAATTGCATCTTGATTACAATGTCATTTATCAAACCAACTAACTGTAAGCAATGGTGTTGTCTTAAAGCACTAGTGTTCTTCCTTAACCATAGGCACATAAAAGGAGATCAATAATGACTTGATTATGTGGTTACACAGCTTCCAACAACTGACAGCACAGAAGGAAATTTCATATTGCCTCAAACAAAAGAGCCATATCCTAAAGTCAACAATAATTGGATTAATTACTGTTTGTATTATTCATGCTGCTATTTCCCTCTGTGAACAAATGTGGACTCAGGAAACAGTATCTGTATACATCCCAGAAACTATGTAACAGTACAAGGGAAACAATACATATAGGTTAGATACAACGAAGATTTAGAAATTGCTAGTCAGGGCCAGGAGTATTAGCACCTCAGCACATTTTTTTTTAAAAAAAGAAGAAAATTCTGTTCATGATAAATACAAAGTAGTAAATAGTTTTGTCTAGTAATGCTGACTTCTGCCTAAAAATCATCACTACTCAATGCTGTGCTTGTTCTTTGATTCTGGGGCGGAAGCCAAGGCTCCCAAGTGTGAATCAGGTGCTGCACCACTGAGCTACATCACCAGCCAAGAAAAGAGGCTTCTGGCTTAAGATGACCTCCCCATTTTGTCCACTTATGTACACACAGCACCCTCCCAGTCATATACTAATTGTTCTTGTTGCAGGGCAGACTGGAAGAACTATGGTTGCCTAGAAGTCAAAGAAGACTTTGTAAATAATAGATTTCTTATCACTTACAATGTAATAAGGGACAAATCACTTTCTCTGTTACCTTGTTTGTTTTTGGTCTTTTGTCATTTTATTGATTTTTTTGTGGAACTGGTTTTTTTTTTTGTGAGACCAGGATTCAAACTCACGACCTAGCACTTGCCCAGCAGGCACTTGTGCCTCGGAGCTATCTCCCTAGCCCCCTGTGGAACTGTTTTTTACAGGAGGTTTTATTCTTTTTTTGGTGCCAAGGACCAAACCCAGGGCTTCCAGCTCGCTAGGCAAGCATTGTACCGCTGAGCCAAATCCCCAGCCCCGAATCACTTTCTCTGAGGCTATTTCTCAATTAAGATGACATAACAAGGGGCCCAGCAGGATGGCTCAGTGGTCTAAAGCGCCTGCTTAGGAAAGCTTAGGCGGCTGCAGGGACCGCGGTTCAATCCTGGGCACCACATGCTGCGCCAGCCCTGCCCTCAGGACAGGCTGAGCCAGCCATAAAAATAAACAAACAAACAAAACTTTTGAAACAAGAAAAAATAAAATAAAAAATTCTAAAAACAAAAGATAACATAACAAGGGGCCGGGGAGATAGCTCTATGGCACAAGTGCCTGCCTGGCAAGTGTTAAGGTCATGAGTTCTTGAGTTCAAACCCTGGTCCTGCCAAAAAAAAGGTAATGTAACACAATCTGCTGTACAGGATTATGAAGAATATTAAGTGAAGCAGGGTATAGTGGTACATACCTATAATCCTAGCACTGAGAATATACTGACAGTACAGAATGCATAGTGGGGTCCTCAACTGCATAGCAAGACCCTGTCTCTAAAGAAATAAAAAGGTTGGGCCAGAGAGGGAGACAGCTCAGTAGAATAAGTGCTTGCCTGGCAAGCACAGCATCCTGAGTTCAATTCCTGGTACCACAGAATAAATAAATAAATACGTATTAGCCGGGCGTGGTGGCGCACGCCTGTAATCCCAGCACTCGGGAGGCTGAGGCAGGAGGATTGGTGCGAGTTCGAGACCAGCCTGGGCTACAAAAGTGAGCTCAGGACCAGCCTCAACTGCATAGCGAGACCCTGTCTCAAAAAGACAAATAAATAAATAAATAAATAGGTATTAAATGAAGTATCTAGGCCATGCATGATGATCCATGCTTTAATTCCAGCACTTAGAAGGCTGAAGCAGAAGGACTGTTGTAAATTCAAAGCCAGCCTGAGGGCTGGGGAGATAGCTAGGTGGCATAAGCACCTGTCTCATGCCTTCCAAGTGCAAGGTCCTGAGTTCAACCCCTAGTACCACAAAAAAATAAATAAATAAATAAAGGTACAGACAAAGCCAGCCTGAACTGCACAATGAGACCCTTTCACACACTCTCCACTACTCTGCCACCCTTGCAACTATTCTATCCACTGTTAAAGAGTTGGTCTATTGGGGCCGGCAGGATGGCTCAGCGGTCTAAAGCCCCTGCTTGGGAGCTTGGGCGGCTTCAGGGACCGAGGTTCGATCCCCGGCGCCACATGCCAGCCCTGCCCTTGGGGCAGGCTGAGCCGGCCATAAAAAATGAGTGAATAAACAAACGAAGGTTCTGAAACAAGAAAGAAAATAAAAAATAAAAATAAAATAAAATAAAAAAGAGTTGGTCTATTGAGTACATTGGGCATTTTTATTTTTTGTTTTATTTTTTTTAAAGAATTTTTTACTTTATTTACTATTTTTATTCGTTTCAGAACCTTTGTTTATTGACTCATTTTTATGGCCAGCTCAACCCGCCCCGAGGGCAGGGCTGGCATAGCCTGTGGTGCCGGGGATCGAACCACGGTCCCTAAAGCTGCCCAAGCTTTCCCAAGCAGGTGCTTTAGACCACTGAGCCATTCCACCAGGCCCCCATTGGGCCTTTTTAAAAGCATTAAAAAAAACATCCCACGTAATGTACACCTTTAAAATCATGGATAGCCGGGCGTGGTGGCGCACGCCTGTAATCCCAGCACCGGGAGGCTGAGGCGGGAGGATCGGTGCGAGTTCAAGACCTGCCTGGGCTACAAAAGTGAGCTCAAGGCCAGCCTGAGCTGCATAGTGAGACCCTGTCTCAAAAAAAAAGAAAAAATAAAAATAAAAATAAAAATAAAATAAAATCATGGATAAACTGCCTCAGGAAAATCCAGGAACTGGCATACAGTTAATGTGCAATTTTACTATGGTTTATATACCAATTTTGATTTATTAGCATAGGATACATTAGACAGAGAGTATAAACTGAAATTACCTAAAGGTAAACATTTAAAAAAAAAAATTTTTTTTTGTATTATGGCTGGCTCAGCCTGTCCTGGGGGTGGGGCTGGCAAAGCATGTGGTGCTGGGGATTGAACTGTGGTCCCAGAGGTTGCCTAAGCTTTCCTAAGCAGGTGCTTTAGACTGCTGAGCCATCTTGCCGGCCCAAACATAAATACTTTTAATTAAGTTCTGCAAGTTAATTACTGTTAACTTTTTTCTTTGCTTTTCTTTTCTTTCTTTCTTTTTTTTTTGGTGGAACCAGGGATTGCCTACACTTGCTAGGCAAGCACTGATTCTACTGAACTATTTCCCCAGCCTACTGTATTCATTTTGAACCACACTAGCAAAGCTTACAATGTTTGGATTGAAAGGACCAAGCTCAGAGCTCAGCATGAACAAGGCTCTGGTTTCTACCCACAGCATCCATGCACAGTCTTGTTCTTTTTTTTTTTTCTTGTTTCAGAACTTTTGTTTGTTTGTTTATTTATTTACTTTTATGGCCAGCTCAGCCTGCCCTGAGGGCAGGGCTGGTGCAGCATGTGGTGCTGGGGATCGAACTGCGGTCCCTGCAGCTGCCTAAGCTTTCCTAAGCAGGCACTTTAGACCACTGAGCCATCCTGCCAGGCCCCAGTCTTGTTCTTTTAAACATAAGACTTTAGGCCAGTGAGAAGGCTCAGTGGACTAAGCACCTTTGGCAAGCACAGGGACCAGGGTTAAATTCCCAATCTCATATGACATGCCAGCCCCACACCTGGGGTAACTAAGTTGGCAAAGGTGTCTGCGAACAGTGGCACACACCTGTAATCCTAGCACTGGGGAGGCTGAAAACAGGAGGATCACTATGAGTCTGAGCTGTATAGTGAGAGCTAGTACCAAATACATAAATGAAAACAAAACAACAACAACAAAAAATTTAGACCAAAGATTTAATATACCAACACATACCCATGTTGTTTCTAAAATAAAAATGTACTTTGCACTGGGCATGGTGGCGCACACCTGTAACCCTGGCACTTGGGAGGCTGAGGCAGGAGGATCGATGTGAATTTGAGACCAGCCTGGGCTACAAAAGTGAGATCAAGGGGGCCCGGCAGGATGGCTCAGTGGTCTAAAGCGCCTGCTTGGGAAAGCTTGGGCGGCTTCAGGGACCGCAGTTCGATCCCCGGCAGCACATGCTGTGCAAGCCCTGCCCTCGGGGTGGGCTGAGCCAGCCATAACATGCTGTGCAAGCCCTGCCCTCGGGGTGGGCTGAGCCAGCCATAAAAATGAGTGAATAAACAAACAAAGGTTCTGAAACAATAAATAAATAAATAAATAAATAAAAGTGAGCTCAAGGCCAGCCTGAACTGTAAAACAAGACCCTGTCTCAAGAAGACCAAAAAAAAAGTACTTTGCTATTTTTTGTTCTTTTCCTCTAAACCACACCAAGCTACATCCCCTCTCCCCAATCTTTTTTTTTTTTTAAATGAAGGAGGACATGGCTAGGGATATAGCTGGATATAGCTCAGCAGCATAGTGCCTACCTGGCAAGAGCAGTGCCTTGCACTGAGTCCAATTCCTGGAACCAAAAAAAATTAAAATAAAGGTCAGGCGTGGTGGCGCATGCCTGTAACCCCAGCACTTGGGAGACTGAGGCAGTAGGATCAGTGTGAGTTTGAGACCAGCCTGGGCTACAAAAGTGAGCTCAAGGCCAGCCTCAACTGCATAGCGAGACCCTGTCTCAAAAAAAAAAAGACAAAAAAAAAAAAGAAGAAGTAAAATAAAATAAATGAGGGGGCTGGGAAGATAGTTCAGTAGAATAAGCACTTGTCTGGCAAGTGCAGGGTCCTGAGTTCAATCCCCACTGCAAAAAAATAAATAAATATAAACAAATAAATAAAATAAAATAAATGAGATAGGATCTCACTAAGTCACTCAACTGCCCAGGATGGGCTTGTAATCCTCCTCCTTGCTTCCTAGAGTACTGGACTGTAGGCATGAACAACCACACCATGCTTCTTACTGCCTTTTAAACACTAACACACCGCTGGGCATAGCGGCACCCACTTGTCATCTCAGCACTGGGGAGACAGAAATATAAGAACCAACTGCTGCAAGTTACAGGCTAGCCTGGGCTACACACTGAGTTCAAGGGCAGCCTGAACTACATACATGGGGTGACCCTTTTTCAAAAACTGAAAATAGGGCCCAGAGAGATACCTCAGAGGCATAAGCACTGACCTGGCAAGTGCAAGGACCTGAGTTCAATCCTCAGCCCCACATGCCAGGCATGGTCTCAGCCCCATTTGGGAGATCACCATGGAGGGGAAAAAAAAAAAAGGAAAGAAAGAAAATAAACGGCATGGTGGTGCACGCCAGTAATCCCAGCACTCTGGAGGCTGAGGCAGAAGGATCATTTCAAGACCAGCCTGGGCTATAAATGAACTCAAGGCCAGCCTGAACTGCATACTGAGATCTTGTCTCAAAAAGACAAAAAACAAACACAATAAAAGTTTACATTCTCACAATTTTAATAGTAAGTATACAAAGAACGACCTTCCTCAAGTATGTACCCAAAGAGATTAAGAAAAA
Source organism: Myocastor coypus (assembly GCA_004027025.1). Taxonomy (NCBI): domain Eukaryota; kingdom Metazoa; phylum Chordata; class Mammalia; order Rodentia; family Myocastoridae; genus Myocastor; species Myocastor coypus. The sequence goes on from PVJA010048769.1 coordinate 8,282, forward strand.
TCTTAGGTCTATTCGCCATAAAATGTTCTGAGCACCAAACACAAAATATCCCATACATTTCTCTTTAAATATACCTAGTTTACTTATGCTCTTTCAAATACAAACCAATCAGCCGGACATGGTGGCTCACACCTGTAATCCCAGCACTTGGGAGGCTGAGGCAGGAGGATTGGTGCGAGTTCGAGACCAGCCTGGGCTACAAAAGTGAGAGCAGGACCAGCCTCAACTGCATAGCGAGACCCTGTCTCAAAAAGACAAAAAAAAAACAATCAATTTGAAAAGTGAAATAAAATTCCTTCCTAGCCAGGCGTGGTGGTGCACGCCTGTAATCCCAGCATTCAGGAGGCTGAGGCAGGAGGATTAGTGCAAGTTCGAGACCAGCCTGGGCTACAAAAGTGAGCTCAAGGCCAGCCTCAACTGCATAGTGAGACCCTGTCTCGAAAAAGACAAAAATAGGGGCCTGGAGGGATGGTTCAGTGGTCTAAAGCGCCTGCTTGGGAAAGCTTGGGCGGCTTCAGGGACCGCGGTTCGATCCCCGGCACCACATGCTGCACCAGCCCTGCCCTTGGGGCGGGCTGAGCCGGCCATAAAAATGAGTGAATAAACAAACAAAGTTTCTGAAACAAGGGAAAAATAAATAAATAATAAATAAATAAATAAAATAAAAAATTTAAAAAAAAAAAGAAAAAGACAAAAATAAATAAATAAATAATTAAAATTAAAAATTAAAAATATAAAAAATAAGATTCCTTCCTGCTTTAATTTATTCACCTTCTGAAGAATAAATGTAGGTATTCACAATTTTCTTTCAATATTTCTGTGTATATAACTGGAGGAACAGCTGGATGTAGTGACCTATGCCTATAATCCCAGCACTCTAGGATGATGAGTCAAGAGGATTTTTCTTCCCCAGTGAGCAAAGAGCTCTACCACTGAGCTACAGCCCCAGTCTAAGACCCTGCCCCAAATTGAAAAAAAAGGTCAGATGATATAGCTCAGTGTGAAGGATCTGGATGCAATCCCCAGTACCAGCACACCTCAAAAAGTATCACTAAGTTAAGGCACTGGAGAGATAGCTCACCGGACTAAAGTACCTGCTTAGGCAAGCTTAGGCAAGTGAAGGGACCAATGTTAGATCCCCAGCGCCACATGCTGCACCATCCCAGGGCAAGCTGACAGAATCCAGGCGTAGGGGCCTACGCCTGTAATCCCAGTGCTGGAGAAGCTGAAAGGAGGAGAGACCCTTTAACAAGCAAATACATATATACGTACATACATACATACATACTTTTTTTTTTTTTTTTTTCTTGTTTCAGAACCTTTATTTGTTTATTCACTCATTTTTTTTATGGCCGGCTCAGCCTGCCCTGAGGGCAGGGCTGGCGCAGCATGTGGTGCCGGGGATCGAACCGCGGTCCCTGAAGCTGCCCAAGCTTTCCCAAGCAGGCGCCTTAGACCACTGAGCCATCCCGCCAGGCCCCTACATACTTTATTTTTTAGGTACTGGACATTGAACTCAGGACCCTGTACTTGCCAGGCACGCACTTATTCGACTAAGCTGTCTCTCCAGCCCTAAATACTAATTTAAACAGACTCCAAGGGCTAGGCAGATAGCTCAGGGATCAGGGTTCAATCCCCTGCACACCGGCCCCACCCTAGGTGGGGTGCACTGAGATGGCAACTGAGACTGGACATGGTGGTGCACACCTGACATCCCAGCACTTGGGAGGCTGAAAACAAGAGGATCACTACGCATCTGATCTGTGTAGTGACACCCTGTAGATCTGTACTAAATACACGACAAAATAAATAAAAAATAAAGAGACTCCAAAATTATATGCTTGTACTTACATAGCAAAAGACCATTCCTTCAGGTAAGTGGAGGTTTCCAAAAGCCTATCAAGCACAAAAACAGATGGGAACACTCCAAATAGGGTATTTGGGCCACTTTAATAACAGCCCATGTCTGCCACAATCATTTGGTCACCAATACCAGCATCCTAGTTTGAGGAAACAGCATCTATTTTAAAGCCTTAAAGACCAAACAGGTCTGTAATCTCAGCACTGGGACTCAAGAGGCCAAGGCAGGATTGTCAGGAGTTTGAGCCCCGCCTGGTCTACACAGTGAGTTTAAGGCCAGCCTGGACTAAATAGCAAGAACCTGTCTCAAAAAAAAAAAAAAAAATCAAGAAGTTTAATAGAATTAAGTATCTTGGGGGCCGGGGAGATAGTTCTGTGGCACAAGTGCCTGCTTGGCCAGTGTAAGGTCGTGAGTTCGAACCCCAGTCCCACACACACAAAAAATACAACACATATTCAAGAATTAAGTATCTTTTTTTTTTTTTTTTCTTGTTTCAGAGCTTTTGTTTGTTTATTTATGTTTATGGCCAGCTCAGCCCGCCCCGAGGGCAGGGCTGGCGCAGCATGTGTTCCTGGGGATCGAACCGCGGTCCCTACAGCCGCCTGCAGGCACTTAAGACCACTGAGCCATCCCGCCAGGCCCAAGAATTAAGTATCTTAGCTGTATCCACTATAGGACTAGCTGAAGAATAAGGACAAAGAGGGAATGATGTTCCTAGGGCCAGAGAGATAGCTCAAGTGCCTGCCTTGAATTATTCTAATCTTCAACTATACAGAAGTCACATAAAATCCCACATTTCCAATGCTTCTGGTAATTTTCTGCCTCCTGATTATGTACTTTATTTTTTCCTCTCCCGAATTACTTTTTTTTTTTTTTTTTGTCTTTTTGAGACAGAGTCTCACTATGCAGTTCAGGCTGGCCTTGAGCTCACTTTTGTAGCCCAGGCTGGTCTCAAACTCGCACCAATCCTTCTGCCTCAGCCTCCCGAGTGCTGGGATTACAGGCGTGAGCCACCACGCCCGGCTCCGAATTACTTTTGTATATAATAAGCAGCAAACAAACACCACAATGGGATGGAAGGGGAAACTGCCAAGAGTCCAACAGTAGCAAATTTCTACAAAGAAGGGTCTTCCCAATGCAGATTTAGATGATACAATATCCGAAATGAAACGGTATCAAGCAGCAGCAGCTCCATTCTGCTTGTTAATCTTTGCATTCTATATGCCTATACCTCTGAAAAAAGCATTCCCACCAGATTAGCTCCCAAACTTTGAAAGCTGTCAAATATATACTTAGGTCCGTGGCATTAAATCTACAGAAAGGAATTATTACTGGCTCTTAACTGAATCACTAAGCAATATCAAACCTAGACCTCACTAAGAGGTACTGTTAAAATTATATTCAGACCTCAGACCTCGGGCTGGGGAGATAGCTCCGTGGCACAAGTGCCTGCCAGACCTCAGGTCCCACCCAATCACACTGTACTTTCTCTCTCTCTCTCTCTCTCTCTCTCTATATATATATATATATATACATATATATATATATATATATATATATATATATTCCTTTCTCAACTTTTCAAGCTTTAGAGTCCTAAGGCACTTGAAGTAATAGTTTAAAGATGAGGCCCACTACCAACTAACGAAAGGAAATTAAAAAAACATACATTCATTTTCCCACTTGGTACATACCAAATTTGCAAATTACAAAAGAATAGAGGTAAAGACAATAAATTCTGTTACGGACTGCAATATACACCAGAACAGAGCTCGAGTTACCCACATAACCAAGCATTACTATTGTTAATCAACAGCTGGACAGTCTTTTAACAGTTTTAAGTACCCAACCATTTTTCATGTTTGAATGGATTGCTACAAATTTTCCAGGTTGAAGCTGATGACAAAAATCCTACACTGGTTTTCGAAAAGGAGCCACTATGCACAGAGCATCCACACACACAAAAGACAGGAAAAAACCAAAACAAGCTCTGGGCCTTAGCGGATTGCAGTCAGGAGAGCCGAGGTTTTCTTTCCAGACCCCCGGCAACAAGGAGCGTAAAAAGGACTCAGAGTGGGGGTGGGGGAGGGCGGGGGTGGGGCCCCTCCTCGATCGCGCCGGCAGGGAGGAGAATCAAGCGAGGAGCTAGCGCAGCACAGAGGAAGCGAGAGAAGCGCAGGCCACCATCGGCGGCTTCCAGGCCGGCGACACCCTCGGGCCCGCGCCAGGCCTGGCCCTCCCAGCCCCGTCGCGCCTCCTCACCTCCCTCACGTCCTGCAGGCACTCCAGCACCGCCAGGTTGTTGCTCCAAGTGTGCTTGGGGCACACCCGGGTCACATCCTCCCTGCAGGACTCTTCCTCCGCCAGCTTCCAACCCCCACCCGCTCCGCCGGGCCCTGCTCCGCTCCGCCGGGCCGGAGGCCCACCCGCCGGGAAAGGCGGTTGAGGAGGCTGGGGCGGCTGTTGCTGCTGTTGTTGAAGCTGTTGCTGTTGCTGTTGCTGCTGCTGCTGCGGCTGTTGTTGCTGAAACTGCATTGATTGGGGCAGAGGCTGACCCACCGACCCACCGCCTCCAGCTTGCCCGACGTAGGGAACAAAGTTGGCCACTGGACCCTGGCCCTGGCTGTGGCCGCCAGCACCCTGGAATTTCTGGGCCCCGACAGTCGAGAGCACCAGCACTAGCTGCAACGCCGCCGAGTGGAACATTCTCCGTACACGTCCACACGCCGCCATCTTGGTTCCGCTGCGAACTCGACGCACCCGCCGGCGTCGCGTATTTAAATGAGGGGCGTGGCCGGCGTGGCGCCCTCGGAGCCCCACCCCAGCCGGCGCTCACCCGCGAGCAGTGGTGGGGCGGAGCGGGGGGGAGGTCGCTCACGGAGTGACCCAATCCCGGCCCTGTGGGGCAGGGAAGCCCGGCTCCCGACTCTGGGAGTTGTCCAGGCGGCTTAAAAGATCTCAGTAAGGCAAGCACGGTCTGATTTCCACGGTCGTCCTCCCAGAAAAAAATTCGAAAGAATTGGAGTTGCCACAACCAAGATGGCCGGTAGAGTATATCGCTGGTTCAGTAATTTGGAAAAAAAACTTTATGTGCGTAATGAACTCACAGATGCTGGCTCTTTGCCTCTGTCCTTCCACCTGCCACCTAAATCTAATCTAGAGAAGAGGGCAGCCTTGAATAAGGTTAGGAGGACAACAGACCACGATCCTTGCTAGGCGAAGATTGACGGACGAGGCAAGAGTATTTTCACTGGAAAATTAAATTGTGAAAAAAAAAAAAAAAAAGAAAGAAAGAAAATTAAATTGTGAAGATTAGAGATAAAACCAAGGGAGGGCCCTAGCCCAGAGTATGAAACTACCAAAGTTAGAGCCAGGAAGAATAACTTCTTTTTCGGGGTGGGGGAGAGTTTGGAAATCTTCATTCTAAGCCAGAATTTAGATTTTGGTTTACAAGATGGGAAGAGCTGGGAGGCTGAGGGGGAAGAATGCAATTCTAAGCCTAGTTGGTGCAATGTAGAGACATAAGCAGGACCCTATGACAGAGAGAGAGAGAGAGAGAGAGAGAGAGAGAGAGTGCAAGGCACTAGGTTTAATTCCTTATACGAAAAAGAAAGAAAAGTAATGAAACTGGCCTTTGGGGCCTGCTAGATAGCTCAGAGAGAAATGAAGCACCTGCTTAAGTAATGCAGGGACCTGGGGTTCAACCCCTGGTGTGCCTTGATGGCTCCATCCCCAGGTGCACTGAAACAGAGGCTGAGACAGGACATGGTGGCATGTGCCTATAATCCCAGCGCTTGGTTGGCTGAAAACGGGAGGATCTCTACAAGTTCTATGTACTGAAACCCTATAGACCCTGTACTAAATATATATATATATATATATATATATATATATATAT
>PVJA010048770.1:0-14050 GCA_004027025.1 Myocastor coypus
CAAAGATCTTTGGCTTGATGAAGTAAGGACTTTGGCTGGAAACCGTCGGGGAAGTTACAGAGCTTACTTGTGTTTCATCAGCTTTTCCTTGCTTGTGTCCGTGCATGTTTTAGTGTGTAATTCTGTGATGTTTTGTCACATCCTGTGCCATCATTGCAACAAGTCCAGTGCTTTTCCATCACCACCTTACACTCACAACCCCCTGCTCTCTCCTTTCAGCAGGCAGCCTCCATCTCTGTGATGATTTCCTCTTCAAAATGTCATAGCCATGGACTGGCACAGAGTGGCGACTGGAGATTGGCTTACTTTCCAGCCAGCACAGTGCCCTTGGTGTCCATCATGTCATGCGGGCCCTGAGGAGCACTGTCTCCCCCTCCTGTTGCTGAGGGTCTGGGTACTACAGTTCGTATTGCTGTTTGCAGGCCAAAGGACTTGTGGGATTCACAGATCTGGGACGTCACAAATGAAGCTGCTCAAGCCATGTAATTAGCTATGTTTAACAGAAAACAATCACACAGGTGATTTGGAAATATACTCCAAATCCTTGTTAAAGGAACATTGTTAATATGTATTACTTTGGGAGCTATTCTGATCTACATACTTACAGCTTTTTTTTAAAGGCATACATGGGCAAGTGACCATTCCCATGTCATTTGCTGAGATCCACCAGTGTTATTCAGGCTTCCTCTTGGAAATCTAAGACTGCTCTTTCTTTTCTTTTATTTTCTTTCTTTTCTTTTCTTTTGTGGCCAGCTCAGCCAGTCCTTGGGGTGGGGCTGGCTCATCGTGTGATGCTAGGGATTAAACTGCAGTCCTTGCTCTTGCCTAAGCTTGAATAACCATGGTATATCTTGGCCATGCACAACTGGCTTTTAGGCACTCACCACTGTGACACCAAGATCCTTATCAGTTCATTTCCATTTGTTCACTGCTCATGGATAGCTGCACAGCATTTGGTTTTACCTTGCCCTCTGATCTTTCTAGTTACAGACTGAAGTCCAAGTATTTAGTAGCTGTGATCTTAGGGCTGGTGAATGAGAACCATTAGTGACCCATCAAGAACTGAGTTCTATTACTGAGCACAGGACACTGGGCAGCAAGGGCCCGGGGATGCAGTGCTTGTCACTGTCTGTGAGACTCTTCAGAGGAGGTGACAGTGGATCCCTGTCTATGTGGAGCGGATCAATTTTTAGGAGTGAATTTCTACCCTGTCTCCTAGTCAGAGCAGCTATGGTCCTGTCTACAGGAGCGCTGGATGAGGTGGGCAAGGCCACTTGCGATGATCTCCATTCCCTCATCTCATCAGCTCTTTCTGCCTTGAGTTGCGACTGAATTTAACAGCAGTGTGTTGGTGACGGCTGTGGGGGTATGGCACCCACATCAGTAGAGCTGCGGTGGAAGCTGCTGCTCTTTGAAGGGAAACAGTTTCTCCATGTTCCTTTACCTGGTGGAGCAGCAACGACCCAGCCATGTCACTTCCTTTGGTCAAAGCAAGACTCAGTTTTCCAGGCCAGCTGTGCCTCCTGCTATTGTGCACAAGTGCTTTTTGATCATGGAGGTGACGATTGACACAGAGAGAGGACACAGTAGGCTCTAGATGGTGAGGGTCTTGAGGTGGTGGCACTGAATGGATGCTCCAGAACTAATCTAGCAGTGATCCCTGACAGTGACCAAAGCCATTGAACCTCTGAGGTGTGGCCACAAGAGACACCCCCCCCCCAGCCCCCACCCCAGTCCAGAGCTGGGAGTGCCTTGGACTCTCGCTGGTTTGGTCTTAGAGCTGTGTCACCAGCTGGGGCACAGAAGCATTGGTTTATTCTGTTCCCAGACCTGCAGAGCTAGAGCTCTTTCCCTTTATGCAAATCTAAGTATCCCCAAAGAGCTGCCTTCCCATTTTGCTGGAGAAAAGCTTTTCTCACTAGAATGGCTGAGCATTAAGTGGGAGAACCCATCTAGGAACACATAAACTTTGTTGTCCTTGGATGACAGTAGTTTCTTTGCTTATTTTTCTACCTTTTGAAGTTGAGCATGAGTCTCTGGGATAGTGGTTGTGTTGGCCATCACAGAACACTTGGCTTTAGCCTGGGGTCCCTTGGAGAAACCCAAACTAGGGTCCACCCTGGGAGTGTTGTTTGTTTCTCAGGTCATCTGACAGTAATTTGTTAAGTGCAGGATGTGACAGAAAGCAGAAGGTTAAATCTCTCTGAGTGACCTGCAGAGAATAGGGGACTCATGCTTGCACCTCATCAGATTTTGGAGGCCTTACATTTCCAGGGCTTCTTGGAGAGGCTCTGGGAGTCAAGGTCCTGGTGGTTACCTGGGACCAAGATTGTCTAGGGATACACCAGCTCTGACAAAAACCTTCAGAGCCTTTCGTACCTCAGAACAGGGTCTTTTGTGGTTCACAGCCCTTCTGCCATTTGCATCATGAGTAGTTTGGAAAGATTTTGAGTGACGTGTCCCACACAGTTGAGCTCCCTGATACACCTTTGGTTCTCTTTTGACAAACGTTCCCTTTATCATCCACCAACATAAGGTCTAGGAGTCTCATCTCCATAAGAACTTCTAAAACGTGGGCCAAGGAGCTCTGGACTTAGAAAGACTGTGTGCTATGTGGTCTGGTTTCATTGCTTCTTCAGTGTGTAGGCAGAAAACGTCTCCCAGGTTCTAGTTACTTGTCTGAAAAACGACAGTAATAAGACTGCACTGACAGCTCCAAGGAAGTAGACAGTATGATGCTGTATACATTAAGAGCTATTTATCAAAGGAAGTTGGTTTCTGTAGCAAGGAATCACAGCTGGGAGTGAATAGAATATTTGATTGGATTTAATTAACTCTCTGTTCCATGGAAACCTCTATTCTCCCAAAGACTGCCACAAGGAGCACAGAGGGGCTGCATAGATGGAGAGCACTCTTGCTGTTCTGGACGTTTACACCCCTACTGTGGTTTGATTTCTTGAATCTCACATTGTTTTCCTACAAATGATAATGGCAGTGTCCAGAAACAAGACGGCACAGTCTTAGGACTAATTCAACAGTGTGTTGCTGAATGCCTATGAGCACTTGATATATGGTCTGCATTATCTCTGTCTTGGGGTGGGCAAGATGGACACAGGGGTACCCATCAGCCAGCCTTGAGAAGTGGCTTGGTAAGAATGCCGAAAATCATACTGTAATGATTTGAATGCCGTGGGCTTTGTCCAGTTTTGTGTGTTTTCTCATCACAAGAGTTTGGGAATTTGTCTGTGCTCTTCCATACCACAGGCAATGTTTGTACTGCAGTGAGTTTTCTCATTTAGCAATGATTCATAGAGTAGAAAGAAATTACCCTAGGTTTAAAATAAGTCAGGGAGGACTGGAAAGATAACCTCTTGCTGTAATTTTCCAAGATTCCCTGGATAGTACCCAGAAGTTGTCAGAAAGGAAAGAGCCCAGGAACATTTTACAAGCCAGTAAAATATTGTTTGAGGGGCTATAGATTCCTTGGAATTTATCTGCATGGCTGACATCACCTCCCAGCTCAGGGAGCCAAATTGTCTCCATGTTTGTAGCTCCTTTCTGGAATTACTTCCCAGTAGTCAGAGAAATTGCTTGTAAGGATAAATGACCCTTTGGTGGCTAAAGAAGCTTCTCCTTCAAGCTGAAATGGGAGGGAAATTGATACCTCTTAGGGCTGAAGCTTTCTCCTCTGCAGTTTAAGCCTCTGCCTCCACAGTTGCCATCACTGCCACCCTTCCCAGGTGTGCACCCACCACAAAGCCAACGTGAGCTAGACCCTTGAGCCTAGCTCAAGGGCTGGAGGGTGGCCCCCTGAGCAAGAGCCTGAGAAGCAACCTGCCTGGCTAGCACCATGTTGAGCCCTGTGATGGGACATGTCACTATGTCATCTTTCCTGACCTGAGTTATTGCAAAATGGCCTTCACTTTAATCTGGATTCTTGGGAGCTATGGCAGTGGTCCACATGCATAATAGCATTAGATCTCAAACAACTCTCTGAGCTGGGTCTTTGAAGTTCTGACGTCCACAGTCTAAAACAAATGCTGCAGAAGAAAACTTAAAATGCACTGGACTGATTGGGTCTGTCCTTGAGAAACATTACTACATTAGAATTACTATGTTAGAATCCTGAGACCCTAAGTGATAGTATAAGGAGGTAGGGCCCAGGGAGGTGATTTACACATGAGGACAAAGCCCTCATGAGTGGGATTAATGCCTTCCTAAAAGATGACAAAACCAAGGTCACCCCACCAGGTGATGACACCTCAGTAGGGTGCATCTGTGAACCAGAGTTCAGCTGGTGCCTTTGTCTTGGAGCTCCCAGCTTCCAAAACTATAAGAATGAATCTGTTGTTTGTGAGCTACACAGTCCATGGCTTTTGGTAACAGAGCCTGAACGTATGGGACACTACTGTTTTTTTGTTGCTATTCCTGTTGCTTTCTTGGGATTGGCATCTCAACAAAAGGAATGTTACCTTGTGCCAGGAAGATTAGAATGACTCCAATGTCCAAGTAGTGGGGACCCATGAAATCCTGTCTAGTAGGTCCAGTTGCACCAAGAAGTCGCCACAGGCAATCCAAGTATACTACAGTATACTCATCTTCTCAGCAAACCACTCTCCTCTTAATCCTATAGCCCCAGACCTACAGTTCCTAGTCTCTAGGACAGGGTGACCTCTAGCCATTAGCTGCTCCAGAAATCTCTGAAGATCCTACTTATAGGTTCCAGCAATGTCAGAGATTGCATGCTGCCCAACCAGCCTGGGAACAGAGTTGGTTGTCCAGCTGACCAGAACCTGGGTGATGCTCCAGATTCTGAGCACCAACTTGGCCTGCCAATTGCTCTTAGCTTGGCGGAGCCCCAGGTGCTTGGCAGGGAATGGATCCTGATCCAGCCTAGATCAGGTGTGTGCCTGAAGTCAGCCTGGTCCCTGCCCACCTGTGGAAGAAGATCCTTATCTCAGAAGCCCCGTGTCATGCCTGAGCTCAGATATGAGGATGCTGCCTCTCCACTCACTCTGCCTCAGCATGCTTTCACCCTGAGACAGAACCCCTGGGTGCCCACCGCTGGCTGTCTTTAGGAAAAGGTGTCACTTTCTGAGCTGATATTGCCTTTGGGGATAGGGTGGCCTCTATCTGCCACTGGCTCCTACAGACAGTGTTGGGCGGATGATACCACTGCACTTTCTGGAGTGCCAAGGAAGATGAAAATGAAAGAAACAGCCAGTACATCATGGCCTGTCACCAGGTCCCAGCCCTGAATATTACATTAAATCTATGGTGGGCACATTTTAACTGGACCTCCATAGCCACCTACTGGGTCTTGCAGTTTCTTTTTCCAGTGCTAAACAAATATGACTGTGGTTGAATTTCTAACTCTTTTCTCTACTCTTTATTCAGTATGGCCACTGTATGATGGTTACACACACATGTACACACACACATGTACACACACACATGCACACTGTATTGGTCAGGGTTTTACTTAGAGGAACAGAATAGATATAATATAAGGAATGGATATTAACACCAAATATACAATCTATAAGAAATTGTAAGATTGGCTTACAATAGCCACAGAGTCAGATGAGGAAGCGCGCACAGGGCGTCTGCACGCTCTGGACTGAAGAATTCAATCCCGAGGCCTGGACTTCACTGCAGCACTCTGTGTAAGTCTCTGTCGGCTGACGGGTCCGTAATGGAAGACTGAAGTGTTTGTAGATGGAGGCTGAAGAGTCTGCGACGAATGGAGAAAGATCTAAGCGGGAAGCCAAAGAGTCTGCGCTGCAAGCCAGACGATGAAGTCCAGTCTGAATGCGAAGACCGAGGCTCCTCCGACGAAGTGAAGTGCTGACTCCTCCTTCAGCCCTTTAAAAAGTCTTTTTGTGCTCAGTCATTCTGACATGGGCTCATTGCGCCCTAGGGTGGAACCAGTCATACCCCAGGACGGGCCCTTGATCCCGTTCTAGGGAGAAATCCAATCATATCCTAGGCAGGCCCTGGTGACACTCCAGGGAAGAACCAATTGTACCCCAGAGTGGGGCTCCCACCAACAGGGAACCAGGCTGCTGAGTCATTCAGCCAAGTTGACACATTGTATCAACCACTACACACACACACACACACACACACACACACACACACACACACATCACATGTTGCCAAGGAACAGGAGCACATGGATGAGGAACACCAGAAACTTGGGAGTCTGCAGCCTGGTGGAACAGAACAGAATTGAGTCTCACTTGAGCTCTGTAACTTATTAGCTTGTAACCATGAGCAAGTTAGCAAACACCTCTGGGTACTGGGTAAAATAAGGACAAAAACATCTCTATTTCCAAAATTGTGAGTTTTCCTTGGTAGAGTTGTTCAACATTAGTTCTCTCCTGGTAAATTAGTATTTGCAGGTCACAAAGCTTAGTATTTAACTCTCCATTTATTCATTGTGTGCTCCTTTTTAGATATGAAGAAAACAAAATATTCTTCTCTACTCAAGGCTTGCTGAAAAATAGGGTGATGAGCATGAGCCTACCATGGCTAGAGTTTTAGATTATAGAGGAAATATTTGCTGGGATGATATTTCTCAGGGTAGGCATTCTCTGGGGTGGGAAATTACTTTTAAAAGTAATTTCAAAAGGCCTATACCGATATTTAGAACTCTCCCTGTCAAATTCTGGAGCATTCAAAGAAAGCAAAGGTGTCTGTCAGAATGCCCCAGAAAGATACCAGGCCTGTAAATTCTCCACATGGTAGTGCATAAGAAGCATCACATTTCTGTTCTTACTTTAAATTTATTTTTGTATGCCATAATAGCCTCCTGTCAGGCTGGTGGGAAATTCAGTCTCAGAGCCCCTGGGAGGAACCTTTCCTCCAGGTCCAGTACACACCATCCAGAGCATTCACCTAAAGCTCCTGTTCACAGGGTGATCCCTGACACACTACCATTTCTTGGCTAGGGTTTGCTGAGGCCCTGCCACTTCCCAGAGGGTCACTGGTGAGTGATAAGAGAACTTCTACTCAGGGAACCTAGCTCCATGTCCTCTTCCAGTCCTGGAGGGGGCCCCAGGTCATTTGCAAGCTGTCTTCGTAGACACCTCTGTTTCTTTTGCTGTCTTCTGCAGAAGATAAGGAAGAATCAGGCCCTAGGAACAAAAGGATGGCCTCTCTTCTCTGAGGTGGACAACCAATAGGCTACCTGTGACTAGAAGTATCTAATTCTGTCTCTCAGAGAGCTGATGAGATAGGATTGCAGAAATTCTCTGGGGAACAGAATGAGGAGAATGTGGGTGAGAGACTTGAAGACTCACATGCAAACCCCACACTACCCAGGTCCCTATAAAATCCCTGCAATTCTCTTCTCGCCTACTTTAACCTTTACAAGGTAAATAGAGCAAGTGAGGCCAGAGCAACTTTACAGGGCCAGAAGGAGCAGAAGCTCCGGCAGTCCCACAGCCACCTCTGTCACTTTGTAAATGTGGAAGGGCTTCTCCAGCGAGGAGATCTGATCTGCCCATCACAGCCATCCTGCAAGGTACTTGGGCAGTCCTTTATCCCCTTTCAGATAAGGCAGCTGAGGTTGAGATCACAAGAGATTCACTCATTTACAAAGCTGCTTCGTGGTGCAGTAGCCTGTCAGGGCATCTGGCTCTGCAGGCTTTTTTGTCTTCAAGATTCCACAACTTTCTGGATGTGTAGATTAGACTATGCATCACAGAGATCAGTGATGTTTGCCTTTCCCACAGAGGAGGTTAGATTAACAGCCAAGTCCTAGAAACTTGCTGACAGATTTTGGCTGAGTCTTGCTTACATTCTGTTCTTGCTCAAATCAGGAAGAAAAGCTAGAACCACAAATCGTGTTTTCTGAGAGAAAATGCTCTGGACTTGAATTAATATATGTGGGTCCCACTGATAGGACTGAGGTAAGCTTTGGGAGGTGCAGCTGGTGCCCTTTGTCTTCAACAGGACTGAGTGCAGCTGTGGTAGTCAACTAAATTAGATAGAAATGTTGTAGGCTGTCATAGAGGGCTAGGCCCATACAGCCAGTGTAGAAGACAAGGTACCTCACAACTGTGGGAGAAACAGGCACTTCTACTATGAGCCAGACCTCAAGATAAAAGATGAAACAAAGCCAGGTGTGGTGGCTCACACCTGTAATCTCAGCACTTGGGAGGCTGAGGCAGGAGGATCAGTATGAGTTCAAGACCAGCCTGGGATACAAAAGCGAGCTCAAGGCCAGCCTGAGCTGCATAGCAAGGCCCTGTCTCAAAAAGACAAATAAATAAATAAATAAATAAATAAATAAATAAATAAATAAATAAATAAATAAAAGATGAAACAAAGGCACCCACACGTTTCCCTCGGGGTGGGCATCAGAGACTGATATTCTAAGTAGGCATGATCACCTTGAAAAATCTAGGAAGAGCCACTAACCCAACCCCCTACAGGAAAAGCCCCCGTCATGTACTCCCATCCACTTGCTACATGACTCCCTTCACCATTTGATCCTGATTTAATCCATTTTACCTGAGCAATTATAATTGCAATCCTATTGGTTCACCATGGTTTTGTCCCACCTCATGTCTATCTAGTGAGTTTCCATTTTTCCCACCTTAAACATGCCTCGCCTTGTGGATTTGTGCTATAAAAATCCCTTACTTAGGGCCCGGCAGGATGGCTGAGTGGTCTAAAGCGCCTGCTTAGGAAAGCTTAGGTGGCTGCAGGGACTGTGGTTTGATACCCGGCACCACATGCTGTGCCAGCCCTGCCCTTAGGGCAGGCTGAGCCGGCCATAAAAATGAGTGAATAAACAAACAAAAGTTCTGAAACAAGAAAAATAAAATAAAATAAAAATTATTTTTTAAAAAATCCCTCCAGGCCTGGCGGGATGGCTCAGTGGTCTAAAGCGCCTGCTTGGGAAAGCTTAGGCGGCTTCAGGGACCGCGGTTCGATCCCTGGCACCACATGCTGCGCCAGCCCTGCCCTCGGGGTGGGCTGAGCCGGCCATAAAAATGAGTGAATAAACAAATAAATGTTCTGAAACAAGAAAAAAATAAGTAAATAAAATAAAAAAATTCTAAAAAAAAAAAAAATCCCTCCAAAGGACAGGGTCCTTGGCCATTCCTTCAGGTTCCCTTTTATCTCTCCCTCTTGGACAGAAGCTTTCTTTCCCCCAGTAAATAAATTCTGCTACTAAAATTCATTCTTCAATCCTAGAGAACACGAGCTCATCCCAGATATCTAGCAGTTTGGGAGTTTCCCCTACATCCAAGGGAAAAATTTTTATAAAATTTGTAATTCAAATCTCAAAGAATAATTATAGGACATGTATTTCTGATCGCTGAAAAATGACTTATGGTGGAACTATTTAAGGACCACAGTTTTATTAGCAAATGGAATTACCAGTAGTCAGTGTTGCCTCTTCATAGTCTAAGATCCAGTTCCCCAGTTTCCCTTTTGTCTCACAAATTGGACAGTAAGGCCAGGGAGAGAAAGTCCATCACAGAGCTCTCTGCAAGGCTGGTGTCTCCTCTGAACCCTAGAACAAAGTGACACCAGAGAGAGCAGGAACTGTGGCAAGTCTTCTCCCAGCTCCTAGTCACATTATGGCCTGTGAGAGCTCAGGATCAGAAGAGGTTCCTTCACCAGAAAAGCTAGGCTGAGGTTCCATGCTCTGGAAGAGAGCAGGTAGACTAAGGAGCACCCTAGAGAGCTGTTCCTAGGACGGGAGCTTTTGTACATCCACATGGCAGTGAGCTAAGTGGCACTGTCATTTCAGGTGAACATTAGATGGTATGAAGCTTGTATGTAAGAAGTGTAGAGTCTACTTCTCACTGGCAGGCATCTGACCTCAAGCATGAGCAGAGAAACCGCTCTCCCTGCACCAGACAGCTGCACAGACACAGGTGCTTATGGCCTCAGAACTGGGTCCCCAAATACATGTATTCCTGTGGTTGACACCTTGACCATGGACCTCCCACCTGGGAGCCTGTGGCTCTCTTCCTTTCATGAAGGTGGCCCTATCTGCCTTGACCTCTCAACACTCTCTAGGCTGGACACATCCTGAGAAAGCTCTGTGGCCTGGCTCTGGAATGCTGCACTTCTGGAGAGCAGTGGTTTCCTGGGAAGCTGGGAATGGGGCTGAGCAGAAGGGCACCATTTTGGGGCAGGACGGAGGCAGTAGAGAAACCCCGTGGGATGCTTGAGGGCTTCGTGTGCCTGGAGCCACCTGGGGGCAATGTCCCTGTGCCAGCACAGGAGAGGAAATGAAGGCGCTTACAAAAGTCCTTGAGTTACCAGCAGCAGCCTTGGGAATCTGGGTGCATCTGCTCACTTGGTCCACTCCCAGTGCACTCCAGGCCCAGCAGCACCCTCGGGTTGGAGGACAATGTTAGAATGCAGAGCAGCCTGGAACTCTCTGGGCCCAGCCAGGCTGAGTCCCTTAGGACTTAGTGAGATCCTGCTGTAAGAGGAGAAAGGAAAAGGGCTGGAGCATAGCTTAGTGTGAAGTCCCTAGGTTCAATCCCCAGTACCGGTGCAAACAAAATCAACACATACAATAAGCACATATGGACCCATCCCAGACTGAATCACAATGTGTGTTTGAACAGAACTCCAAGGAAACTCAGGGGAACTGGATTTAAAATTTTATTTTTAGTAGCCATGTTCACAGTACATGATGATCACATTCCTCATGGGGAGTAGGTGTGTGAACTTCACACACCTCAATCTTCTCCCTTCCCCGGACTGCCCTCTTTGTTGCACCGCTCCAGGCTAAGGGGAGGCAGAACATCTGGAGCTGTTTGGGGAAGAGCCAAGTGGTTAGGAGCACTCCTTCTGGTGTAAGTGGAAATCAGGGTCTTCTCCCCACTGCCTGGGCTGCCTCTGCCTACTGCCTCTTCTGGGCTCCATCCCAGTGCTCAGCCCAGATGCTGTGGTCAGGGATGTGGCCACCTCAGTTCTGTGTTTTGGAGCCACATTTCATTGCCATAGCGCAGTTCCTGATCCCCTGTTCTTGCTCCCCCTGTTTGAATATCAACAATTCCAGGTCCTTAAGGAGCCCAACTTCTAGGGAAAAGACTTTGGAAGTACCCTGTGGCTGCAACACAACATTTGCTTCAACCTTCCTGTCTCTGTCCTGGGCATCCAGCTTTTGGAATGGAGCCTTGCTTTTCTCAAACTAGGCTGGCTCCTTTGGGCAGCAGGGAGACAGCTCCAAGGCTAGCCCTGCCAGTCTGTGCAATACACAGAGGTGGAGAAGTAAGGGCTGCTTCCAAAGAGATGCAGGTAGCCAGCAGGCTGTGAGGTCCTGGGGCCCAGTGAGATCTGCACCTTCAGGCAGAGAGGCTGGACACACTGCCAATTCTGTCAGGGAAAGACTATTAAGGTCCTCAACTTTGGAAGGTTATATGATATTCTGGAAATGGCAGGACCTTATTGTCATCTAAATTCTGCCCTTTCTGAGCACTGCTATGTGACTGTGGCAAGTTAGGGACCCTCTCTGAGCCCTGCGCTCCTTTCTAAATGAGACACCAACTTCTGGAAGTGCTATGGGAGAAATATAGCTCCCAAACTGTTAGATGTCAGATGTGCCAGTTCATGTCCCCTGAAATCCAAGAATGAATTTCAAAGGACAAAGAGTAGGAAAGGTTTACTGAGGAATAGAAATAGCTCCAGAGAGACAGGAGGGGGCCAGAATGTGTTGCCACCAAGGCCCTTTGTCAGGGATGATTTGTACAGCAAAATCACAAATGTGAGTCAAACTACAATCAACTGATAAGATTAAAAACACAGTTGCTCAGCTAGTATTGATCCAACAGAGAAACAGGGCATATTGCAAGGGTATATTGCTGACATCAATAATCTTGGCTTATCTATGACCTCTCAGAGAGGAACAATTTGGAAAAGAATGAGTCCAGGGGTTGTAAGCATCATGCAGCAGCTGCGTGCCACACATCTGGATTTAATTGACTGTGTAGTACCAGTTACAAGTTTCCACTCATCCTCCCTATGCAAGTCTGGTCATGGAACTCCAGCCCGAGGTCTTGCCTACTTCCTTTGCACCTCCACCTGCAGTTTTGACCTACTTCATTCTCATCTTTTGCACAGATTTCCGTGGGAGTCTGTCCCTGTCTGACTGCCTATGAATTTCTGGCTAGTTTAGCTGCATATAATAGAAGACATGAGGCTGTGGGCACATGGGCGGCTGATCAGTGTGAGTCTCCTCCTCACCCATCCCTTCCCTGTGGTTGCTTCCTGTTGCCTGCTGGGCCTGGTTTTGGTTTTTTTAATGTATCAGTTATTTATGTAGGTTCATAGTAAGAAATACAGAACACTATTTATGAGGATAAATTCCATTTGTCAGACCAAATACAGAGCACAGGTAGTCCTGGAGCTGAGGAACAGCTTTGATCTTTGCTAAAATTTGTGAGTCCACAACTGTCTGATCCACACTGCATTGCTCCGAAATATGGTATCTCTCTTGGTGTCAAAGATCTCTCTCTCTCCTGGTATCTGGGTTTCCACAGCTTCTCCTTGAAGTAAGTGTCAATAAGTTGTTTCAGGATTTTCAGCTTGCCGATACCTATTTTTGCAGAGGTGGCAATGACTAATTTCTACTGTGTTCTTTGTAGAGGAACACGATTAAGACTAAAAGGCCCAATCACAGATAGCAAACCACTAGCCAGCTGCTTCAGGAAGACAACTCTCTTCCCTCTGTGATGATTGCTGAGTGTTATGGTTTGTGTCTAGTTGTTCCCCCAAAGCTTCATGTAGTCATGGGGCAGGGACTTCTAGAGTTTGAGACTAACTGATGAGCCACTGGGATTATGTATTTTAGTGCTAGGATTATGGATCTTATTGCTTTTGGGATTGTAGGCATGGTCTGAGGCAGAGAGCCTGAATGTATTATAAGAGAGACAGAGAAACAGGTTCTTCTTCTGTTGCTCTCTATTGCCTTGGTTGTTTGGTTGCTTCTGTCGCCATTTTGTTGTTGCTCTGCCACCATGAACTGGACCCTCTCTGCCCTGTGCCACTCTGCACTGGAGCCAGCTGAATATGGACTGAAACCTGCAGTAACTGTGACCTAAAAAAAAAAACAAAAACCCTTTGCTTCTTTCATTTCAGGTGTCAGGTATTTGTCCCAACAATGAAAAAAGAGTTACTAAGACAGTAAGGATGAGCAAGATGGTTCTGGACTTATGCTAGCTCAAAGTTTCCTCACATGCTGACTGAAGGTTTCTTGCTGTGGCTCAAGAGCTTTTGGGGTAAGTTTTCTAGGCATTTTTCAAAGCTTAACCACCCACATACCTCCAATGTTGTTCCCACCAGCTGGTTTTGTGATAGCAGCAAGAAGTTTCTCCTTCTTTTTCTTCCCAACCTTTGATTTAACAGTGGTGTACTTTTTCACGTACAAAGGCTTTCTGCAATGCGTAACAGATCAGGAGTATCTACCAATTCCTCTAACCAGGACAGATTTCGGCTGCCGTGGGGCTGCTATTTCTTGGACTTTTTTGTTCTCACTTACCCTTTTTATCAGTACAACTGGCAGCAGCCTTCTTAGTTTGGGATTTCTTCTGTTTAGTATCTGGCTTCTCAGTTTTTTTGACTACCATCTTGCAAAATGGGAAACAGTGTTTTGAGATGACCATGTTATGTCGTTGAGGCTGGCCTCGAACTCTCTCTGTAGCCCATGGCAGCCTCACCTTAGTATAGCTACATATAAAGGAACTGAATGAGTCACTCCATTATCTGTGCTTCCAAAATCCTAAACCCATGAAATCCTGGAAGGTTGAGTTATTGAGCCTTGTTTTCCCTTTGCCCTTCTCTGTGTTCCTGCTATTGTCTCATGATCTTCAATAAATGTAATTGCTATGTACTATGCAGTGCACACTTGGTAATCCTTTCTGTGTCACACAAAAGAACCTGGACTACTTTTGGCCCACTCAGCTGTAACAGACTCACAACAGTCATCCTTCCTCAGTCTCCAGCAGGCTGGGATCTCAGGTATATGTTACTACTGGGTTCTCACACCTTTTTTTTTTTTTTTTGTCTTTTT
>PVJA010048771.1:0-14050 GCA_004027025.1 Myocastor coypus
GCTCAGCCCGCCCCGAGGGCAGGGCTGGCGCAGCATGTGGTGCTGGGGATCGAACCATGGTCCATGAAGCTGCCCAAGCTTTCCCAAGCAGGCACTTTAGACCACTGAGCCATCCCACCAGGCCCAGAGATCACCCAGCAAAAAAGATTAATTACAAGTCATGAAACACAGAGCTAGATTGGTGAGATGAGCTGTAGGAGGCTTGGATCAATAGCCTCCAACATTACAAGTTTCACTGGTGGCCCACTGCAATTGTGGAACACTGGACTGTGTATGCGTCTGTTTCCTCTTAATTCAAAGAGAAGAATTTTTTTTTTTCTTTCCTTAGCAACACCAATAAGAAGGTGGGTCATGTCCACACACTGTGCTCTGTATAACTCTTGTGAGGACAATGTGCAGTGTGTCAACTGTTTAAAAAAATGTTTATTGAAAGTGTTAATATTTAATTGTTTGATCAATCTTATACACTGATATCTATTAATCTAAACTGATCCGATGATTAAAATATATAATATAACCATTGCTAATTTTTTCTGGTTTTGAAATGCTGTACTATATGTAAAAAAACAAGTAAATGAATGTAAGCAGAAAAACTACATCTTTGAAAAATACAGTTAAACATCAAAACAGTTAAGTTGGTTCAACTCTATGACTATAATTTTATTTTAAAATACAGTTTTCAAAGTAAAGGGCTTGCTTTTTTAGTGGGGGAAAAATTGAGGCCATGATAGCCAATACTAGATTAGCCATGCCCCCAAATTCAGATCCTGCTGGAATCCCATTAATGGTTGATCAAAGTAAAAATTCTAGGGGCCTTTCTTTAGTATGGAGCAATTATGCTGATATTCATAAAATAAGATATAAGTAACACTGTAGTAGAAGGATATATATCAGAGGCATATTTTTAAGCACCACACATATCTCTTAGGATATGTAATTGAGATAATGTTGCAGAGGGGTCAGAGTAGCTCTATGTGAGATGCAAAGAGGTCCATGGGTCTCCAGAAGAACTAAGCTCAATCTAAATGTTCTGAATTTTTAGAGAGTTCATTACTACAATCTCAGAGAAATCTAAGATATCAAGAAGACACAATCTATTTCTTCATACTACCTTTGTAGATAATAACCAAATAAAACCACAGGTAATATGACAAGGCAGAGAAATAATTCTACATATCTTCCTACTTAACACACACTTTTAATCATAATAGATAGCAGTTCATCAAAACATATGAAATGAAAGCTATCCACTAGAAGTTGAGGGAGAGAAAACCACCAACATTGCCATTGCTTACTTTAAAATGGAGCTTATGAATTTAGGAAAATATACAAAGTCACACTGATGTTAGCAGACACACATAACTGTGTATCATAGGGCTGTTAAGAAACCTGTGTAAGAAAATGTCTCAGGAACAGGAAGCTGAGTTGTCCCACTTTCTGAGACGCCGCACACATTACCTGCCTGTTTACGCTACTAGCTGTGCCACTGTGGTGTCACTTCTTTAATTTGAAGACTGAGTGATCAGCTCATACTACACAGCAAGTGACAGCTGAGCATGATTGAGACACAGTGAATCCAGGAGTGAACTTGATCTTCATGCATCCCCTTGAATGATTGGTTGTCTCTGTCATGAAACTACTCTGTTATTTTCTTTTCTTGTGTTCTAATCAGAATTGAGTCATTTGTAAAGAAACAACGCAGCATCCCCTCAGCCGACAGTCCATGATGCAAGCTTAGGGAGCCCACAGAGTATGCTGTGTTTCAGACAAGAGCTACTCCTTTCAGTCGATGCCAAGGTACATACCTGTAATCTCAGTACTCAAGGAGTGTGAAGACAGAGGCACGGCAAGTCCACACTGAGCCTGGGCATCTTAGTGGTCTAGTGGGACTGTCTCGGGAATAAAAAATACAGAGTCCTGGTGAGATAGCTGAATGAAACATCCCTAGACTGAATCGCTGGTGCAGGGGTGAGAGGATAGGGGAGCCACTGTGTGGTGAAAGCACGTGGTTCCTTCTAAAATGATCTTTTTAGGTAAGATCCCAGATGCGACTGAAACGTTTAGAACATGAGCTGGGCAAGATGAGTTCTCAGGGATGTTTTAGATCTCAGAATAGTTTTCTTTATGAATTCCAGATTGGTCAAGACAGCAAGAAGTCTGTTAGTGTTATAACTTCTATTGCTCTTATACATATAAAAGATCTAAATTCATATTTGTTTTTTTAAAAAACATATATCTACCCATAAGGTGACAATGTATTCTACCTCAGAAGTCTCAGTCCTAATTCTAAAGATACCTGGAGAGGCAAAGTAGTAATTTGAGCTCATGGAGTTATAGAAATAATGGGCAAAATTTAGAAATACAGAAGGAAAAACAATAGTAAGAAAGAAAGGTATAGGGATATCTCAGCTCACAAATTTAATTCCTTCCATAATTCTGGTTGCAAACTAAATTGGATGAGAATGGAGTCAGAGTTTTTCATAAAGGCAACATTGAAACTAACCATTGAATTTGATTCAGTTCTCATCCAATCCGGTTTGCGACCAGAGTCATGGCAGGAATTAGGTTTGTGAACTAATGTACACTATTAAATATTTCCCTGATGGGGAAAATAAGGAAGAAGACGAAGAGGGGAAGGGATGGGTTGTTCTCCCTTCAAACCCAATACAGACAGTGCTGTGTTGAAAGGTGTGGATCTCAGGGAATACACTGTTTTCTGACTCTGGTTCTGTCAGGAGCACCTTGCCAATATTTTCTGCTGAGCTAAGTGTACCATAGGTCCTTGTCACCCATGCCTAAGTGTCCAGGTGCCCCAGGACAACTTGCATTTTTGCAATCTGTCTCAAAATAATTGTCAACTATGTACTTTATCCCTTGTAAAGGCATCTGTGACAAATAATATGATTTTTCTAGGTATTCTCAATGTTTTTTTAAAATTTTATTTAGTGTATGTCTGCATGCAAAGGAAAGAAAAGATTAGATGTTTTAAGTCATTTAACAGTTTACTCTGAGTGTTCTGAGGGCAGGTGGCATTTTAACCAGTGGATTCTTCTTTGCATCTGATGTACTGATGTGGCTGTTTTGTATGGACTATTTTGCATTTTTTTTTAACAATATGGGATGAGGGAAAGGAGAAAGGAAAGAAAGAAAGGAATGTATGTAGGATGTCTTGGACAACTGGAGTGCTCATTTCTGCTGGTCTATTGCAAGGAGCAGCTAATGCTTTCGTGTTTTTCTCTCTCCCCACTTAATTTTTTTTTTTTTTTTTTGGCCAAACATTCACGTTTGTCTCTGGTTATCTGAACATCTAATCTGAAGACAACCATCTAAAATATAGCAACCACTGTACTTCCTATCATGTTGCTTAGTGACATTATTTATTGTTCCTAAGGCTTTCTGTCTGTCTTTCTTCTCTCTTTCTTTCTTTCTTTCTTTCTTTCTTTCTTTCTTTCTTTCTTTCTTTCTTCTTTCCTTCTTTCTTTTCTTTCTATGTTTTGCATTCTCTTTAAAAATAAAAATAAATAAGTAAATAGAAAATTGTATGCTTCTTTGATGTTCATTTCTAGTGAAATCTAAGGTAAAGATTGGTGGTTATGTTTTACTAAATTACATCTCTATTTTATTTGCCAAAATTAAGTTACCATTTTGTTTTGTAACCTATAAAAATTCCTTCGTAAGTACATTAGATATATTCACATGTTTTGTGCATCCACATCAGGGTACTTTTGGCCTAGTGTGCACTGGGAAGGGCACAGTCCTTGACAAGCACCGTAGGGACCACTGCATGTACCTGAGCTGCGCTGAGCCTGAAGAAACGACTGTTTAGTGTGAGCCTTTGCCTGACTACAAATAGTATCTGTACTTGTCCAGAAGCAGTGATATTCCTGTGCAATACGAAATGGGAACGTTTGGGACACCAACGCTGTCTGGGAGGGGAGTGCTGAAAGATCTGCAAAAGAAAAAGCTGAAAAGGGAAAATATTAACATATTAGCATATCAGAGAGCGAACATCTGTAGTATGAAAGGGAAAGACAACTATTCATAGTTTATAAGTGATAAATCTTAAAAGGACAAAAATTTAAAAATTCCAACAGTGGTCAATGACTATAATTCAGTTGTTGTTGACAGAGTTGATCAACGTCCAATAAGCTATCCTATAACCAAAAACAAAGGAAAAACTTACTGTAAAATATTTGGGTATCTTTAGGAACAAACAATGGGGAATTCATTTGTTATTCATCCAAGTCAAGGATGTACAAAAAGTCATTTACAATTTAGATTAGGTCTAATAAACTAAATAATTGAAAAATATGAGATAGTGGAATGCCGACCAGGATGCCTGTTATCAGTGTCTTCACCATTACGTTAAGTGTGTAAAGATCTGACTGAAATTACACCACCCACAGAAATAAAAGGAAAGGCCAAGATAACATTGTGAAGCATGTTGTTCGAACAAGATAATAATAATACAAAAAAATTAGGAGCATCTAGACTGTGACATCGTGTTGTGCACTGAATATTTTGATATAATATACACATAAAATTTTGAATACATTTGATAAAATTATCATTTTTATAATTCCTGTTATATTATCCTATAAAATGAAAAAATATGAATTTATAGACACCTTGAATTTAAGTAATTGGACTGGTAAGTGGTTCCTATGTCTACAAATTATTACTTAAAGTAACACAGGATCTGTTTTTTTTTAAATAATTTTTCACCCTTATGTGCAGTAATGACTCAGGTAAGCAAGGATGGTGAGTATGCTGAGCTGATGTAACCATGGCTTTCCTGTCTTCCCTGGTATCTCCTTCAACTTCGAAGATGAGCTCGACTGAATGTCTCACTCAGTGGAGTCAGCACCTCTCCTGTATGCCCCCTGTGGGTCCACGCTTAACACTTCCTCTCCTCTAATATTTGAATTACTAAAAGCATGTTTCTTGAATGCTTGTTCTTCTGCAAGTGCCATATAGAGCAGCTTAATAGTGTAGAATACTTTTCAAAGAGACTAACATAACTATAACAAAATTGGGCAATTAACATATACAATGGATGGTGGTCAATCTAGAAGTCAATATAGAACTTCTGCCTCCTAGTAAGAATAGCAGAACATGAATTACTAGGGATGGCAGAAGGCCATGCTGTGGTAGCTACATTAGTGGTCAAAGAGAAGAGATTGGTAGCAGATTTAGAGTGGAACAGCTAGGCTGGTTAGAGCAGGTTTAACAGAGGCAGAAGTACAATGTGTGAAGATAGCTATGTGAACTGAGTTTGCAAGTCAGGACTGGAGATACTTTTTTCTAAATATGCTATTTTAAAGAATTCAAATAATGCAGAGGCTATGGGGCTTACCCATCCTATTCAATCTCAACTTCACCTGTTTTTCATGAACAAATAATGACCTTAGAGAAATATGACAAAGTCTTTTGAACTTAGTTAAACTGTGACTTCTAGTTGTTTCAGAGGCAATTTACTTTCTAGAAAAAAAAAAAAAAAACAAGTCCTGATATGTATGTGATATGCAATTGCTGTTCTGATAGTTTTTTTAATATATTTTTTAATTGAATACAAGACACACATTACTTTTTAGTTGTTAGGAACAAAGATAGCCTTCTCTTTTCTGTCTAGAGGATATATATCCGTGTAACACAATATATCTGTATTCCATTCCTCTGTCATAATCTCATCTTCAGGAGTATTGATCATATTATTCATTCAAAAAGAATTTATATAAGGCCTCCACATTGCAATAAAGCTGTTGGAAATAAGGAACAGGAAATAGCGCTCACTGTAGATATTGCATAAGGAAATATGCATGCTCAAGGCTAAAAAGTAAGCCAGACCAGTATTCAAGATCTTGCCGTTGTGTGAAGTATCTAGAGCTTTGGCCTAGACTCTTTTCCAAGATGGAGGAGAAGTTGCTACATGTGACTTTTTAATCTAGGAGAAAAGATGGATAAAATGCCTTGGGAGCCATTTTGGATTTTGAAAGCTATGCATCTCTATCTCAGCAGTTGCGAGGAATAATGAGAGTGTTGTGTGGGCCTTAACACAGAGAAGGCTCTGTCATAGGTCCAAGTCACTACCTCAGCTGCTCTCACACAGGGCTGCATCACCCCAGCTAACTGGGATTCCCACAGCATATAAAGCAGATAAGCATGTTGTAAGAAAGCACTGTGAAGTCGCAGAGCTTAGTCACATGGATTTAGAAGAAAGGCATGCCATCTTTGGCAGATAATCATTCTCATTTTGAAAAAAATACCCTCTGGCTTTAGCCAGGAAGTAGTGAAAACTGAATGCTTACCTATAGACACCTGTGTCTGCGTAAGCCTAGGTACTCATATTGGATGCAGTGTTCTATAACCCACCAACCACTGGGTCTGCACAGTGATGTTATGCGACAAAGCTGAAGTGGCCTTCGGCAGTGAGGTCCTGAGCATCTCCTGAAGGCATGAATGAGTTATGTGGGAAATGGAGTCAGATTCTCCTGGTTCTTCCTCCTGTACCCCTGCTGTTCTATCTCTGAATGATCACTTACGGCTACTGCTACGGGAGTAGCTAGCTGAAGAATAAAGAATGGAGTCCAGACTTAGAAATGATTGTGCATGATATGTTCAATTTAAATACCTACGGAAGTAGCTATTTTAAACACATAGCCACCCCTTAGGAAGTCTTAGCAGATAGTAATAAAAGTAAATCCTTTCAGTGGACAGAAGTTTTGGCATTGGACATGATTTTGCACTTGCTTTACTTGGATGATACCCAAACATACAGATCTACATTAATTCATGAGCAGCCGTTAATTTGGCTGAATGGCCCATAATTAGGAAGCAATATGTTTGTAGATTTGGTAACCAGGAAGTCTAAGAAAGAAATATGTCCTCAGAGCTCTTCAGATGGGCACAGAATATGAAGCTATTTGACCCCATTGCAAATGCTCCTACATAGAAACACAATGGCCATCTCAAACAGGATGACTTTATAGCCCGCTGTTGCCGATTATGGCCAGTACCACCCTAAGCCTCATGCGGCCATTGGTGGGGCTTTTGGGAGTTGGCTGGATCAGAGGTATATGAAAATGGATTAAGGTTGTGTGGTACTTAATTAGACAGTTCTGTTTATGGCTAAATGGATTTGCTGAGGCCAGAACCACCAACCTGGTGTGGGATAGAAGGAAAAACAGTCCTTGTTGCTGCTAGTCTTTGCTGCCTTTCGCATGTTCTTCCATGGAGTGTTTCTCCTCTGTGATGCTGCTCTGCCGTGCCCACCTACTCTGGAGCCAGCAAGGATGGATGGGCACCTCTACAGACTGCAGCCTAAGGTAATCTTTCTTCCTTTAACTGGTAGACATTGGACATTTTGTTTCAGTCAGTGAGGAAAGTAACCAACATGCCTTCAGTGGTTTATGACTAGCTTAAGTTTACCTATCCCAGAATGGCAAAATGCTACTATAAATCCATTTTAAGACACCATCTTGATGACTGAAATATATATATATATATATATATATATATATATATATATATATATTTATCAAACTATAAATCTTAGCATTCCTGCAGCATTATCTGGAGCAGCCAGCTACTGTGTGCCCAGGTATTTTGCAATGTACACAAGGGTGTATAAAGAAGACTGTAGTTGGGCACAGATCTGAAATATATAGTTACATGATAAAGTGATTTTATTATTTTATACATCAAACACATCCATTGGTTCATTTAAATTTTTCTATTTAATAGAACAGAAAATATAAAATCAGATACTTTATTCTTATAAGCAGAATATCCCTATCATGCAGTTACATGCACCACTGTGCAGTGAATTGTACACCTGACACATGAGAAAAAGATATCTTTATTGGCTGTTTTTTATTACCATAACTTGTATTGCTAACATTGTTTCCCCCGTAAGTTCTCAGGAGAAAGAAAGAAAGAAAGATAAAGAAAAGTAAAAAGAAAGAAAACAGAAAACCCCAGAGCCCAAGGAACCCAGCCACAAAATGGAGGTAGTCTTCTTTTTTGAGGTCTTAAAAAAACACTTCCACTTTGAGGATTCTTCAAACAGTTCATCAGTTGTCCCTGATAGTCTTCTTTGGTTGCCCCCGAGAAAGCTCAGAGGCATCAGGAGAACTGAGCCTCCCTGTACATATCGTTCTCTGAGCGCTGGAGCGCTGTAGGAGCAGCTGGGCAGAGTGCCATTGTGCTGGCGGTCTTGTGCACACTGCTCCTCCGTGTTTGTGGACAGTGCCTCGGTGGCTCAGCTTGGGTGGAAGGCATCCTGGCACAGTGGGTGGCTGAGAGCAGAAGGCTTGTGCTCCCCTTTGTGCAGGCCAGGTGCTTCCAGAGCCAAAGAAGCATTTTATTTGTCCATGTTCCTTTCAGCCCTTTCCTCCCTCCTCCAGCCAAAGTATGGGTCAGATTCTCTGAGTTGAGAAAGAAAACGGCTTTTTCTATGGGATCATAGAATTTTCTTTACAATGGGAATACGATAGGCTGAAGAGGTCAATCCCAAACTGAAAACCCAAATGAAGGGCTACAGAAGTACGAAGTAGAAATTGTGGGGCTTAGTCGCCTGCTGCCGCTCCTCCATCGAATAAAGGGTAATTGCTAATTCGTGATGAGAAGCCAAGAAGAGGATCTTACGCATGTGCCCGCACAATGGCAAGAAATGGCACTTTGTTTCCTACGGCTCCCACCCAACAAAGGCGGCAGTGAGAAACAGGGTCTGGTTTCCCCGGTAGCCATGGTGCTGAGGCAGCCATCCTGGATCCTGGCTTTGTCTCAGGATGCCAGCGCCCCCTCGGTTGAAAGGATGAATATGTGGGCCTTTGCACACCACCGCGGCTGAAATGAGCTGGATACTCGGGGCCTCCTGCCGCACCTGCTCCCGCTCTCCAATTCCAGCTCTGTTGGGAATTATTATCTAGCTGTCCTCTCTCCCTCTCCGTTTGCAATTACGTTTAATCCCACAGACACCTGCTTTGGCTTCAGGGGACCACTGATAAAAAGAGATGAAAAGACGCTTTTATCCATTTGTAGCCAAATCTAACAAATAAATACAACAGGCCTTGGCTAATTAAACACGTCTAAGGGGGAAAGTGTGAGAAACCCAGTGATAAATAAGACGGAGGGCAGGGCCCCCGCCAGTTCTGCCCTATTGGCTTCCACCTGGCCCCAGATTCGGCAAAATATCTACACCGTGCTGAAAACTCTCATCCCTGAAATTTGCTAAAGAACCTCTGCTTAGCTTTTAACTCTCTATTTTGCTTTTCATTACCAGGTAACTTGAAAAGCAGTGTGTTTTTCATATTTTCTTGACTGCAAGCAAAACTCTGACATTTCTAATGTCACATTAGGGTCATTCAAGGTTGTAACATTACTTTGGAAGTTTTACGTGTAGAATAGAGAAGTATTCTCTTTAACCTGTATTCCATGTTGCCTTCATCAGCCACATTTAACATTAAGAATTATTTGAGAAATAGTTTGCGCTAAAGTTTATTTTTAGTGTTGAAAATACGCTATATGTTTTAGTCTACTCCTGTCTAAATTACTGAATGTTATAAAGCAAGTATTTTAGGTAGCTATACAGTTGATGCTGTATCTTCATCAGTATTCATCAAAGAATCAAATAATAATTTGTCTTTAGACCATTCGGCAATGAAAGGATCCTGAGGCATACACGATTTTGCAACTTAACTGAAAACTTTTAAGCGATACATGTCTGGAGGTACCAGGGGAGTACTGCAAAAAAATTGTAAATAATCCTAAACTGTTTCTTAATGTGCAAATCTATCATTGAACATGATCTTTTTTCTTTTTCTACTTTGAGAATTGGTGCAATAACACGTCACCTCACCAAAGCCTGCAAGACAACAGTCTAAATTATCATTTTTTGGTGAAGGTCTTATGGGCAAATGGAAGGGAAGCTCAGGCTCTCTGGATATGTGGACCTATGTGATTTGGAGGACAGAGTTATCTGTTTGAATGAAATAATACACTTTGCATTTGCTAAGGACTAAAGATAAAGGGAAAACAATTGTAAGTAGGTAAATAAATTTAGAACCCAAATGCAAAATCATATGGAACAAAAACTCCTGCTTAAAACCAAACCAAGCAAACAAAATACTCCCGGAGGTCTCTCACATAAAACCGGTTTGCCATATAATTTGTTATGTGGAAGCCCAGATTGTAAACACGCACTTTCATGTACACATTTTAACTTCTTATACCACCAAAACTTCAAACTCAGGTTGTTTGCTGAATATCGCTGTATATGCCTGAATGCCCTGGTTTTGAATCTATATCCGATAGTTCAGGGAAGCATGATGTAACATCACATGAAGCTCAGTTATTTTGAGAGAGTACCAGACATATGCTGCAAAAACAGGATTTTTTAAATAGAAGAAGCTGAGTATCTGGGAGAAGGACTTGGAGTCTGCGATGCTTAATATGCACTGAGGTGGGTTCATGATCCGTGATGAGAACCCCTAATTTTGAGTGGGAAGGAAATGTAGATTTTTCTACTTACATTTCTTTTGATCAAAAAATTTGTGATAACAAGGGAAGTGTCCATAACGCGTGGGATGGCTTCTCCAGAGCCCCATCCCCTGCCTCTGCTGGTCACTCTGTGTATTATAAGCTCCAGAAGCTTCAGAAGGAGCCCAACCCTCACAGCCTTCCTGACCCTTGGTGGCTTCACACTTGTGTTGGCTTTCACAATTGTGTGATAGATTGCAATTTGCATGCCCCTGATTAACTGGGGTTTTAAATGTTATTATCTTCTTCTAACTAAACTAAATCCTTATGAAATAAGCAGGGGACTTAAAGAGTCCTGAGTAACAATTGTGGCTCAGAGATAATGCCAATCCCATCATCTAAGCCCAAGATACGAGGAAAAAGATGACACTTGTCTGCCTCAGTTGAGCTCTTTATCCGTTACTTCAGGAGGTGGAAAGAATGGCATAACCAGGTCTGGGAAGAAATTGGCACACTTGAATTAATATGGCAAAGAAGATTATTTAAAATATAGATTGAGATCCACCATGATTAATGAAGAGCTTTGCCTTCACTATCTATTCTGTCTTTAGATATTAGCTGAGACTCAGGAAGTTACTATACCTAGCCAAGTATTTGAAAGCAATTTGCATTTCATTCTTATCCTCTCTTTTAAGTTTTCTTCTAACTGTTATATGAGTTTAGTAATGCACATGTATATTAGCATGTCATAATCTGGGCATGCCATGTGTATACATGGTTACATCACAGGGTTCCAAAGTGTCACATTTCATTGTTGGTTCTTTCCTGCATTTTCTTAGTAAGTGCCGCCAGAGCAGCGGCCATTTCAACTAGAAAACAGTGCTTAGTTACCATATCCAAGTTAATTGTTTGGGTTAGTGAAGATTTAATGATGCCTAGCCTCAGGAATTTTCTGCCAGGTTTTTAATGAAAAATGCAAAGTTCCCATACGCCCTTTCCCAGAATCCTTCATTACCAGCCTCTGTTAGATTTTGCTCCACATAAAAGAAATCCATCAGTTGAGATCTCAGAACTTCGTGGATATGTGCAAGTAATCTCCAGGCTCTGGTTGGAAGAAAAAATTATATGGGTGTGGTTTCCAAGCTAGTACTGCAACCAAAACTATATGTATATATGTTTAGAAAATCTGCTTGAACTTTGAGTGACCCGAAATCTGCCAGGGCTCATTACAGGCGGGGACATCTGGTGGTCAATAAACTTATTTATTTATTTATTTGTTTCCCATGAAGCAGCTGTACTTGAGCAGATGACCAGAGGCTGTGCAATCAGAGAGTGAATAGCCGAGTGAGTAAATCACATTAGGCTTCTTAGGCACTTGTTTAAGGGATACATGTGCCTTTTTAATTTTCCTTTATTAAGGTCAGCCCCAAACATAGCAATGTTAGCAGTAGGGTTATTAGTGACTTATTTGCTTCATTAAAATTTATGGCACATTTTACATCCACCATCTGGGGCAAAGTCTCCCCACTTCACCGTTAAAATGCAACTTGAAACCACGTCTGGCACTGGTAATTCCTAGAAAAAACACTCTATAGCTGGAATTCTTTTTTCTAATGCCAGGGTTATCCTGCCAGAAATTCAGCATACAAACATCACAACAGCAAAAGCCAGATTTTAAGTCCAACCACATTCAATCACAACTAGAGCTCAAAGTCTTATGTTTAAGGTTTTTTGCTATAAATTCCTTATTTATAGGTAAAGAAAAAAAAGTGAGTGGAAGAAGCCTTTCTTTAAAAGTTGCAAAGTTGTGGGAAAATGGAAAGGTTTAAAGTGCTATTGGCAGAATACTGCATATCTTGATCTCCTATGGCTTAATTTAGGGATGTTTTGGTATACAAGTTTTAAAATGTAAAATAAGATAAATTTAAACTAAAATAACAACACATATAACTGCTTTTGTACTTTTAGTGTCTACCTAATCCACCAACTTGTCTGATAATTTTTTAAAAAGTTAAAGTGTCACCACTTATGAGTTGAACCTCTTATTTAGGTGCTTGGAATAGAAATCTGTGTCACTGGAAGAAGACTTTAATAGAATATAACCTGAGATGCATTTCACACTGAATCCTTGGAAATGGAAAGAAGGGTATTTACAATGCTACTTTCCATCACTGGGGATATAAATTGTATGCATCAAATAATATTATTGTATAAAACATACATATATGTATATATTTATATATGTAATGGTATAATATACTCAGTAAAATATATACACACATAAAATAGATATAGTTCTATTTAATCTCAATACTCTCTTTTAAAATTTTATTACTTTTAATAATAACAAGGAGTAGCTTCAAAACACATTGGGACAGCCACAGCAATTAATACAATGCATATTGTTGTCTCCCTACTTGTTCAGAGTACAAGATGCAGACATGATAACTTTTCTAAAGACTATGGTACAAGTATTTTTTCTCATTGAACTAAGAGAGAGTAGTTGTATACATAGTCCAATAGTCCAAAAATATGGAATGCTTCATGAATTTACATGTCATCCTTGTTCAGGGAGCAAGCTGCAAATATACTAGATAAAGATTTGGGTTAGGATTGTAGTGTTTAAGGGAAGAATTCTTTTAATTTTAAGGAGAATAAAAGTAATAGATTAGAGGGGGCCGGGGAGATAGCTCTGTGGCACTAGTGCCTGCCTGGCAAGTGTAAGATTGTGAGTTTGAACCCTGGTTCTGGAAAAAAAAAAAAAAAAAAAGATTAGACATTAGATAAAATGCAGAATTAAAAAACACCAAAATGATAAAAAAATTATTGTTATATTACCCATTGTTGTCTTCAGAGTAGTTGCTTAGATTGTCAGATATAAACATTAACATTTTGTCATAATAAAAATTTAAGCATTAACTCCTCCCTTCAGAAAACCAATAAAGATTAATAGAACAATCAGCTTAGCTACCTTGCGTATATACGTACATGACTTTTTTTTCAGGAAAGAAATTTTTGACCCTATTTTAACTCACTCAGGTATAATTTCTGTCTCTGTCTCCCTATTTGTGAGAGAACATCTTCTTGAGCTATGGTGTTAAATTGTAAGAACATATCTGAAACTAAATAGGAAAACATTTAACATGTTTTAGATGTTATTTTAAAGTAGGCAATCTGCCATGGTGTAACTCACGGACACAGAGCATCTGCTTAAGCAGGCATAGTGTGCTGAGTTCAGTACTCAGCACTAGGACCAAACCAAAACAAACAAAAAATAACAAGTTGTATTATTATTATTTTCTAGTAAGAAATAGAATGTTTGATGAGCAGAGCATAATAGATGAGAAACTCGCTCTCTACAATACTTCAAGAAAGCTCAAAAGGTAAGCTGTTATCTGTTCCAGAAAATTAGTTTAAGAAAATTTTGGAAGATTCTCTACAAGGTCTAATAGCTCTTGTCCACAGATTTTTTGCTCTTAACCTAAATTCATATTCCTAGTTAATAAAAAGAGCTTAAATTAAAAAGCAACCAGCTATATTAAATTAGAGTTCAATATTCCAAATAAAATGA
>PVJA010048772.1:0-14046 GCA_004027025.1 Myocastor coypus
TTCTTCTTCTTCTTCTTCTTCTTCTTCTTCTTCTTCTTCTTCTTCTTGTTCTTCTTCTTGTTTCAGAACCTTTGTTTGTTTATTCACTCATTTTTATGGCCGGCTCAGCCCACCCCAAGGGCAGGGCTGGCACAGCATGTGGTGCCGGGGATTGAACCGTGGTCCCTGCAGCCACCCAAGCTTTCCCAAGCAGGCGCTTTAGACCACTAAGCCATCCCGCCGGGCCCTAAAGTAAAATTTTAAAAAAATTTAAAAAAAGAGAAAAGAATCTGAGGGTTGGTTGGTTTAATTTCGTAACAAAGTTGTTTGTTTTTTGACCTAGTAAGAAGCATTGTCTATGCTCCTTTCTTAACAAACAGAACTGAATTCATAGGAAAAAAAAATTTAACTAGTAAATCCACCCCGATAAAACAAGTCGTTTAAAGCAGTGTTTGTTACAGAATTATTTGATAAAACAGAGGAAATAGCACAATGCCTATGGCTCGATAGCATGTAAATATAGTACAGTCCATACACTGCATGAATTATCTTTCCGCCACTTAAAAGAATGAGGTAACTGTAGCACGCTTTTGCATTGATTGGTCATTGTACATTGCAACTTTGAAAGAATGTCAGTCCAGGAAAGTTCTTCAACGTCAGAAATAAACTCAGAGTAATGAAAAAAAAAAAAAAAAGCAAGAATCATTGAGAGACGCCAGCGTCGCCCTTCCTGCGGCCAGAGGACTGTCTCTGATGCAGGGAGGGGTTTCCATCGACTGCCTCCAAAATGACAAGGTTGAGGATATGCAGTAGTAACGCACGGTTGAAAAATACCTACCTGGGTCTCAGGTTCAAGTTTTAGCTTCAGGTTTCCCGTTAGTGCTCCTGACCTAGGCCTGAGGAATAGAGAGCCATTGTGCTGCTGGAATGAAGCAGCGACGACAGACGCCTGGCTCGCAGCACGTCGGACGCCTCGCCGCGTGGCCCACAGGCTGCTGCACAAGCGCAGCTGTCCCAGTGTGCAGAGTGTGCAACCTCAACCCAACGCTGGCGATTTCAGCCTGCCCACCTGAGTGACCACTCACTGGAGGTCAGCATGCAGACCCAACGTGTGTATGGGGAACAAGAAACATCTATCACTTTACACAATGTTTCCATGCTCTTTCTTTGCAAATGCAGATTTTTCACCTCAAAGTAAAAGAAGCTCAAATTCAAATCACACTAGAAAAACCTTATAATAAAAGGCTTTTATTTACACACACACACACACACACACACACACACACACACCCCGGCTTCTCCCTCACCCACACATATAGGTACACACAAATTACAGTAGGAAGCGTTTGCAGCATTTATAGCCATGGATGTGTAAGTGATTTTATTGCACTGCTCAAGAAGAAAATAAAGGTCATATGTAACTGAATGTGAAATGCAGTGCAGGAGAGTGAGCAGGCTGCTGTCCCTGGCAGGGCTTCTACCTAAAGGATCCTCAGTGGATTGAAATCTCTGAGGACGTAAGAGTGAGGTGAGTCATAAAAACAGAGACATCAATACCGCCCGCAAAGACAAGCTGGTCCTTCACCATGTCGGGGGCTCCAGGGCCTGGCACATGAACACGGGCTTTCTTGTAGCTATGATTCAAAGTAACAAAGAGCTAGAAATAGGTGGAGATGCCCCGTGCTTGGAAATAAAAATCGCAAGTCTGTGCCTGGCAAAAATGGAGCAGCCTCATGTGGATTATGGAGGTAAAAATAGCTGTCCTCAGAGCCCACGCTCCAAGTGGGATTTCCATACCCCTTGGGGGGATCTGCCTCCAGCAGCTGGGGCTAGGAAGGCGCAGCAGGCTGCAGCCAGAACGGCAACAGGCTAACCAGACCCAACTCTTAGCCCTGCGAAGCGGGCCTCTCTCTCCTCAAGATTTGAAGCTGCAGCTCTGGGGTGACTGCTCAGCAGGTACAAAGACGGGGTGACCGGAAATCACAGCGTCGCTTAGGTTTTAAAAATTGGTATAGTGCTACTGTAATGTGTACCTACCAACGGCCCAGTATCAGTGGTTTTCCCCGAGAAAGTCCCCAGACACCTAGAGCATTTATAAAAAGCCAGCTGTTCCCCAACTTCACTGTTAGTTCTACTTGCAGTAGCACTAATGGCAAACTGTGATTTTTTTTCTTTTTTTTCAATGAAACCTGGACTCTGTATCTTGACCAGACCAAGTCAAAGATACAACAGAGAAAATCAAGAGTGAACTGAAGACACTTCCGTATGCAATCAGGGCATGCCTAGTGAAAGACTTCCCAGTTATTTTAAAGGTTTATCTGCACGGGGAAAGAACAAGCAGGAGGCAAATAAAAGAGGAGGAGAAGCAGTGGAGGAGGAAGACGAGTGGAGGAAGGAGGAGGGGAGGAAGAAGATGAGGAGGAGGAAGAGGAGGAGGAAAAAAACACTGTCATGAAGTCTTTTCAAAGCATTCCCCTGTCAGGGGCCTGCAAGACGGCTCAGCCGTCTAAAGCGCCTGCTTAGGCAAGCTAGAGGCCCCGCGGTTCCATTGCAGGCACTACATGCGCCAGCCGCACCCTCAGGGCAGGCTGACCTTGCCCCCTTCTGAAGCAGTTCTGGAAGCCCCTTTTCTGTGATCCAAACCATGCGACGGCTGCAGCCAAGCACCACCCAACAGAGACGCAGCGTCCTACAGCCGTGAGGGCGTATCCTCATCTGCCCAACTCCCGGGAGCAGGCGCTGTGCGACTTCTTCCTCGGGTCCAAATGACCATGGGCGGCAAACATTTTCAGCTGATCCAGGACCCCGAGGCAGCCAGAAGGGCGCAAATACAGACACGCCGGCCAGAGGACTTCCAGAGCTGTTGCAGGACAGGGCCACGGCCATGGTGATGGTATCCGTGCGCTTTATGCGGGGGGCTGTGTCCTTTACTGTAACGCACACTTTTCACATGTAAACAATCACTGTGGCTTCTGCCCACACCCCAGTGTGGCTGCCGTCGTAGACGCAGAAGCAAGGAGACGCCAGGGAGAAGGCCGAAGAAGCAGTCCTGGTGGCTTCGGCCTCAGTCGTCCTGGAGCACGCTACCGTGTGGCTCGGCCTGCCCCCACTGGTCCTGGGAGCCGGGGCGGTGAGGAGCGACCCATCATGCAGTGCGTGAGCGAGCCTGCGTGACCGTGGGATCTGCACTGGCAGAAGGATTTCTAATCCTTCTCAGTCTTGGAAACACGGCTCTTCTCTCAACAGCAGGACCTGCTTGGGATAGGAACTCCCTAAGACCTGTAGATCGACGGTGACATCAGGCGCCAGTTGCTAGTCGGCTGCTTTCAAACCTATCTCCTCTGTTCCTGCATTGTGCTCCGTGATCCCAAAGTACGTCGAATCCCGAGTCTGCCCTCTGGAAGGCAATCCTTCTAGTTCATCGTCCTTGGATATCTCTGCTGTCGCTGTCTGTCCTTACACTCAGACCTGGAAAGCTGCCCACTTCAAAGGGATTCTGCTCTGTTCCTTTGTGCCAGGGATGCAGGGGCAGATTTGTCTGCAGCTGATAAATTTAGAGCGCTGGGTTCTCGCCCACCATAGAGACAGAGAAGCTTACTCCCAGCATAAAACTCAAGGCAGCGCCAAAAGGTAAACAGTCTGGATAAACAATATCCTAATAAAATAGTTAAAATACGTAAGCGGATGCCAAAAACTTCCTAGTCATCAAAATGGGAAAAATCCAAGGCACCAGCCGGGTCCGGAACAGCTGCCTTCAGACACCAGGCTGTTCCGGGCCTGGAGCCTTGGCCACTCACCACTCCGCCCGGCCCTGTACTGCTGTAGGCGCTGATATCTGATCCTCTCACTACAGACAAGGAAGGCCTTCATGGTCTGCCCGTCACCCTGTCCTTCACCCTGTCGAGTGCACGGCAACGACCCGCATGCCTGCTGGAGGCTGTGCCGGTGGGGACGTGATTTAGCGTAACGTTTCATTTTAGTTTGCTGGGACATCATCTTTCTTAGACCTGGGCGATGGTTTCTACACTTAAATAATTGCAATATTAGTTGCATAATATTGCTGCCATAAATTTTCCAGAGATGTCATGGCACTGACTAAGGCCTGTATTCTCCTACGGCTCTGGGCGTGAGGGACCCAAAGCAAGCCAGATCAGGTTGCTTTTCCTTCTGAAGCTTCAGAGCCGTGTTTGCTTTCTGCCTTTCCCAGCTCTCCGAGGTCTCGGCTGTGGTCCTACATGGTGCTGGCCTCTCCTTTTCTCGTCCCAGCTCCTTGTCTGACTCTGACCCCTAGCAAAGGCTCTTGCGACGACACAGGGCCTACCTAGGTCATCCAGGAAAATACTGGTATCCCCCAGCTCCCAATCGAACCCTTCTGCGGTGGGAATGGACGTATTGATGTATCCTGAGGATTAGGGAAAGTGGATGTCTTTAGGGGCGATCCCATCCTGCCCAGTGCAACGGTCTAGTGTAGCAGTGGTGACTCGGAATTGTGTCATTCGTGCTCCATGGACTCCCTTGGAGATGGGACAGCAAGCTGCCCCACCAACAACACTGCCACTGTCATGAAAATGACCCAAGATTCCCTTCTAATGTACAATCTGGACGTGGACAGTGACTGAAGCCAGACTACTGAAGTCTCTCTGTACTACAAACCAAAGCATGCATAGGAGAGCAATTCTGCACATGTTTTCTTAAATCGGACAGTACTGGTGAAGTTTAAATAGCTTCACTCAGGATGGCTGTTGATAAAGGAGACTCACAATAATTTAAAGCATGTAACTAACTATATCACAGGAAAACTTGTTTTTCAATTCTCTATATAGATAATAGTATTATAAAATGTCATTGTGTCATAGGAAAAAAAACAATACGTAAAAACATTTTGCAAAGGCATATCTTACAGTCAGTGCACCGGAGGCTGGACCAGTGGGCTCGGCAGTAGATTACCTACTCAGCGTGAAGGTCTTGCACTTAATCCCCAGGAGAAGAAGGAAGGGGCGGGGGAGGGGGAGATGAAGGAAGAAAAGGAGAGCGAGAAGCAAAGGAAGAGGAATGGAGACGAGGGAAAGGAGAACACAGAGAAGGACGAGGGGATGAGAGCAGGAGCGGAGAGAGAAAAAAGAGGAAGGGAAAGGAAGAAAGAGATTGAGAAAGAAAAAGAGAAAGAATGAGAAAAGAACGAGAGAAAGAAAAGGAAAAAGAAGACAAGAAAAGAGGAAGACGAGGAGGAAAAGCAAATCACCGCGGTCCCTTTTCATGTGTCTGGGATACGTGATGCTACTGGTCAGCTTATAACATTCCGTCCTTTGCTGCTGTTTGTCCCAACCTAAATTAACTACATTTCTTTACTGTTTCACGTAGAGTGCAATGTTTTCTCCTTATGGGCCCTGAAGATGCCCTAAGTTTAGACCACTCCAACCTGGATCCCAGTATTCCACTCTGCAGAATCCCCTTCCATAGAACTGTGGCTAGAAACCACCAGGGACAGTTCAGGAGCTACGTTACCCATGGTCTGAGAGCAACGCTCTCTGTCTTACAGTTCTCACGTGTGTGTGTGTGTCTTGGGCTTTGGAATTGGATTAGTACTAAGTGTGGAACTCCAGGTTATTTTTGCTTGCTTTCTGACCCTGACTATTTTTCTAAGTTGCACTACATTTCACTTTTGAGTTTTCTAGATATTGAAATATGATTTTTATGGTATCAATGTTTACAGTTCCCGTACAAATCTGGTTCCCATTTATTTTCTCCAAATAGACAACTGCCCCATTGAAAATATATTCTCTGAACACTCTAACATCGAACTCAGCCCTGGGTTATATCGTTGTTCTGTTAGTTATACTCAGCATATGTTTCTATGCTATCATTAAGTACTATACCAGTACATCTCATTTTCTTGTCTTGCGCTGTACAGTTTTACTGCATTTTGGGGATACTGCTTCTCTTCTTAGCAAACCGAACATTTACTGCCACCCTCGGGGGAGCAAGTCTTAGACACCATTTTTCCAATATCTTAGATGGTCATTAGAGTTTTTAACCAGTCAACATATTTTAATTAATGTATATTTTTGACACATATGGTGTTGCAAGGCTAACGCACTACAGCTTACTCAAACGTAACATTGGCATGTGCTGAGAAACCAAAACTTTTTATCCGACTGACTTCATTGGGATACTGCTTTTATTGTCTGTCTTTCTTACAGAACGCATTGTATCTAAGTTTGGCTACCAGTAAGTATTTAAATTGCGTATTAACACACTTTTCCCCTTAAATGTCCCTTTACAGAAGTAAATCCGTACCTTCTGAAGGTTGCTGGAAGCACTCCACGTAGTCAGCCCTGTCTGTCTGCAACAGGGATTCCCTAATCATCCCAATCTGTGGCCAAGTGGGGGTACCACCAGGTCTCCCCGGCGAGGCACCACTGCCAGAGGGGACGGTCACCAGCTCTCCAAAGTACTTCTGCTTCTCAGCACCACTGTCACTCTGCCTGGCTATGGTAACCTTACGGGGCATCACTTATTTCGTACATGTTTAATTTAGCCTCAGAAAGCATTATCTCCTCTAAATGCAAATCCTTCTTTTCCTCTGCTTTTGTCTGTCCATTTTCCTTTGCGCACTTGCGTTTTCCTTTGTGTTACTATTTTGAGAACAAACTGCACATTCCTGGAAAGCCTCCTACTACTTCCTGGCTTCCCTGAGCAAATGAGCTTTGCAGAGAACCATGAGATAGAAACCCTAAAATTGCCCTCTTTGGATTTGCAGTGGCCGAGGTGAGTCCTCCCTCTTATTTCCATCAACGAAGAAAACACGGTCACTATGTAGACAAAGCTTTTCAATTCATTCCTTCATGCCAATCCATCACATGTGTTCAGGGGATGCCGCTCTGGGCTTCTGACACCGACAGCCGTTGGATGAGCTCAAATAATATTCAAACCCCAGGCCCACCTGGCTCGCAAGTTTCGGATTGCCTCATTCTTCATAACGTGAGTCCATGAGCTCACACTGCTTAGGTGAACACAGCTGAAAGCAGCTTCACACCTCACATGGTGACGTTCCCCTTTCTATTCCTCAGTCAATATCGGCTCATTCCGAATGGTTTCTGTTAAAATCATGATGGTGCATTCTAACGCTTTCCCACGCTCAGGCAAATCCAAGAGAGAACTCTGGGCAAGACACTTGGTCATCCTGAGGCCTGACGTTGTGAGCCCAGCCCCATTCACAGCCTCAATCACTTCTTGGTGCGGTCCCAAAATTTCAATCTAACTCTCTGCCTCAACAGTCACAATGTTTCAGAATTTACTGTCCGGAACACCTCCAATTTGATTCCTTTTTTTTTTTTTTTTTTTTTTTTTGCAAAGAAATGAGGCACATAACTGGCCAAATTGCATCTGTGTTGCCCATAATGAAAGCTAGATTGGAAGATAATTATTTGATGCTATCGGAACAGGGCCAAAACAATGCAAAAAAAGACATTCCATTTATCATCTGACGAAGGGCACTGCAAGCCAAGCGACCCAAGGACTCCATGTCTTTTGAGGGTAGGACCCTATATAGTGTGAAGCTCAGAGTATCACAATAGACCACACGCTTTTTCTTCTTTGAGGGGGTGGGGTGAACTCCCTCCAAAAATCAATGGAAGACTTAGCCAGAGATCTGTGTGTATACATACCTACTGGGGACACATGGGAAGCACGGAATGCGTGGTGGGAGACAAGGAGTCATACTGCTGATATACATTCTTCCCTAAGGGAATGCAAGGAAAGTAAAGGCGACTCTGTTCTTCCTTCAGATTCACTCATGTGGGGCATTATCCTCAGGTATAACAAATGGGTTACTTTTTCTAGTCTTCACACCTGAAACCTATTAAAGTTCGGATTCAGGATGTCCAGACTGGAAGAGCAATTTCCAAAACTAAAAAGCACAATGAAAAATCCGCTTGAGTCCCCGCCGTTATAAAAGTGTGCCCAAAACAAACAGAGTAGCCGAGAAAGTCTCGTCCCAGAATCCACCAGGGACTTGCAAGAATGCCAGCCAAGTTTCCGGGACAACCACCAAGAGGAGCTTTGAAATGCATGCTGCTGTCAACTCTGAAGGAGTTGAGACAGGGAATAAAGAAAAGGGGAGAAAAGCAGGGCGATGCCAGAGCTCAGCGTCAAAGTAAAATCTTCGCTTACTGTATAAACAGATTATTCCCACTGGCACAACCCATGAGATGGACTTTTCATTTAGAAATGTTTTCGTATTTTTGGACAACACCACTGGCCACCAAGTTATACGAGGGTAATAAACTGCTCTTATGACTCAATTCAAAAGGTTATTTGAAACTGCACTGGAAATCATAGGCCAACGCTTAATTTCTGTTTCACAATGCATATGTGAGCCATCTTGCATCTCCGCTAGGAAAGGCTACAGAAATCTAAACCTACAGCAGAACAAGCCTTAAGACCACACCCTTTCATTGAGGAAAACCGCAAGGGATCGTCCACTGTCATCGCTGCCATCCCTGGCCATAGCTTAGTTCTACGTAGCAGTCTTACTGCAGTGCTTCCCAAATCTCAACAATTTGTGTGTATGCTTTTCCTTTTTTCAACTCATGTCTCTGGACAAGATCGGGTCACTCCGGCCACTGTATGCAGCTGGTACAACTTTGTCACGACAGTTGTCGACCATTTGGTGGCTGACTCTGCCACCTCCTACTGGATGTGTGGCCTGTTGCTTTGGTCAGAAGTGCTTAATTCCTCCAACAAACTTTTCGTTACACAGGCAGCATATGGTTTCAAATATATACTGATGAAGCTATCTGACAAAGGTCAACTTTAACTACCAGCGGGCAGTTTCTCTAGTATGACAGGATATAGAGGCATCGCTGTGGAAGTGAAGCATCCATAGTATAACTCTGGGAAAGAGCTTTAAAAACCAAGAGAAAGAAGCATCGCCTCAAGAATACATGTTCCAATGCCAAAGGGTGACACGTACGTCTGCACAGCCACTGCTTGACATTTTAGATGCAACGATGGATGTCATGGGTTTTGAAAGGACATGTGACTCCATATGCTCTTGAAACGTCGAACCGTATTCAAGCGGAAGGGGGCTGTTTACCACTTGTATGGTGGGTTGCCTTCGTTATGCTTTCCTTCTTCCCTTTCCACAGAAAAAAACTCCCTGGGCTAGGGGGCAACTTGAGTCACGAGACTTACTTTATTGAGGGTTATCGTCCCTTGAAACACTGTGGCTGTGGACTGGCCCAAATTTCTTCTGGGGCTCCCTTCTCTCAAGCGACTGTAAAGTGTACACCTATCTTTCATGAGAACTTACTGGTTAACCAAAAATATTTCCATTGTTTATCACACTTTCCTGGAAGACCTGAAAGGCATAACATACCCATTTTAGAATCATGCTGGAAGCCGCCAAACGTCACCCACGCAAAGTAAAACATGACGCACAAAATACAAAATGACTTTCCGCTTAAGGTTAGGCATGTGGTAATTTGTTCAAATGTCTGCATTTTCCATGTGGTCAGACCTAGTCAACTTAAGATTCCCAAAGCCATACATCTGGCACACAAGACACACAAAGCTGTCATCCCACAAACATGTATGCCACATTCAAATGTAATGGGTTACAAAGTCAGAGAGGGATGCTTAGAGTTCAAGACTTCTGTTGGTATGCGAGTTTTAATTAAGACATTAATTTAATTAAGAATTTAATTAAATTTAATTTAATCCAACAAGAAGATGATTTCCCGCCATGGGATATATTGATATAATACAAGTGGGTGGCAAGGATAATAAATTCGAGAGAAGGGAAGAGTAAGAAGGAATGTTAGAACAATGGGCAGTCTCAAAACCTGGGGAATGATAGTGTGTCCATTACCGAAGATCAGATGAAATAAAT
This sequence comes from Myocastor coypus, assembly GCA_004027025.1. Taxonomy (NCBI): domain Eukaryota; kingdom Metazoa; phylum Chordata; class Mammalia; order Rodentia; family Myocastoridae; genus Myocastor; species Myocastor coypus. The sequence continues at coordinate 9,872 of PVJA010048772.1, forward strand.
CTCAGCAATCTCTTCAGCCACCTTGAGCGGGAACAAAAAGAACTTTGAGTCTGATCACCCTGAACGTAAGAATAACGGGGCATCTATCTGCCCATCTACACAAAGACCCACATCAGGAAGCAATAGCTCAGATGTGTAACGTGGCCATCAAGCTCAGAGCTACTGCAGGTCATTATACTCTGAAAGAGGAGACGTACATCATTCTTGCTAAATCCATGACAGCAATGTCACAGTTCATTTGTTTCATCAGCAAAAAAACTTGCACTGGTGCTTAAGTCCCCTGGACAATGTAGCTATATACTATGTCCTTCCTGCAGGAGAAGTAGGAGACACACTGCTGTTAAGAACAACATTGTCTCAATTAATCATCTGGTCTGATAATTAAGGCCTCACAGTTTCAACTCAGAAGAAGCACGGGAGTATGAAATACGAACTTAGCAACTTTGAGTGTTGTACACCCGGTTACGTATACCTCCCACCGTTCAGGTTACCGTGATGTGGAGTGTCCTGGTTACTTTACTCTCATTGCTGAGACAAAGCACCCAAGGCCGCAGAGGAAGGGAGGCAAGGCGTATTTAGTTCACAATTGCTGCAGGTTCCAGTCCATGATCAGCTGGCTCTGAGCCAGAATGGCATGGCAGAGAGGTAACTATTCGTGGTGGCTGAAGACAGCAGAAGAAGAGCAAAAGAAGAAAGAGAGCCTCTTTTCCTCGTTATGCTTTATGCAGGCTTGCAGGCTACCTACCCTAGGGCACACGCAGTACTCACACGCACCCTCCCGCATCCCATCAGGTTTTGGGGAGACATCCTGACACCAACCATAACACGAGGTAAGAACAGCAGTTTGGACATGACACGGGCATCTGACGGGGTGCAGCCTCTGGCATTCCCTAGCTGTGTGATGCTTAGCCATTAATAGGCCTTATTGGGGCATAATTTGAATCCAGAAAAATGCAGAAATGCTAGAAATTTAGAGGTCCATAAACTCTCATGAATGTTGGCATCGAGGCAGCCAATACTCAGACAAAGTACACTGGACATAGCAGCGAGTCCCGTAGCATGCCGCTCAGTACCTACTTTTGTTACATGTAACACTAAAGCAGCCATTAGTGTGAAGGACACACTGCCATGAACCCCCCGAAAAGGACTCTCCCCCTTCTCCCAACACACCCATCCCAGCATTCTTGCCAGTTCTGAAGCCGTTCTGCAAGTCTTCTCTCCTGAGTCTCTTTAACAGTTTGCGGCCCGCTGCTACCAAGTGCAACCCAAACGGAAAGGCAGGCTCATAAACCCATCCCGTGGGAGAGGAGCAAAGGAAGACAGAAGGAAGGCAGGAAAGAGCTCTGCACGCAGACACGCAGGGCAGCGTGCGCAGCTGCGCTGCCGACCCCTGCTGGTCTACTGCAAGGAACCGTGCGTGCTGAAAGTTTTTTCTTCTTTTTTAATTTTGTTCAACAATTTTGCATGCTTACATCAAAAAAAAAAAATAATAATCATGTGTGCCTTCCTCCACGGCCTTGCCCGATTTATTCTGGTGCCATGTGACTGGTGACACTTTCCCAGAGACAAGAGGACAGCGAAAGCTCAGGGTTTTGCATCGATAAAGGGCACGAAACTGGTTAGGGATGGCCAAGGGAAGAGATGAACAGGGCCTCGCTTTGGCAGCGCAGGTACCAAAGACATGAACAACTGCTCCCACATCCACCTGAAAGTGGCAAGAATCCTGAGGTTGCCGTGTGCTAAGCAAGCAGGGGTATGCTCCAGGGTATTACAGGCAATGTCACCTTTACTGGAACAATTGTTAATTTAAACACACACTAGATTTTTGACATACACATCACATACACACATGCACCTGCATACGCATGCGTGCATGCAAACACACACACACACACACACACACACACACACACACACAGATTTAGCATAGGGAATTAGCTCATGCAGTTATGGAGGCTAAGAAGTACACAGGCACATAGTCAATAAGCTGGAGCACTAGGAAGGCCAACAGGTAGCTCCAATCCATATCCTCAGTTGTGAGAAGCAGGCGAGAGATGGTGTCCATGGACAGACTCGAGACTCAAGATTAGTGTTCTGTTCTGAGTGTCACGCAAATGCTCCAAAGCTACGCTACAACTACAGTATACAGGGCAGAGGAGCTGATCCCCAAGGCTCCCCTCCCCACCCCACCCCCTTTCTTTATTTCGCCTTTTTCAGACAGGGTCTCGCTGTGCAGTTCAGGCTGGCCCTTGAGCTCACTTTGTAGCCCAGGCTGGTCTCAAACTCACTAGATTCTCCTACCTCAGCCTCCTAAATGCTGGCATGACAGGTGTCGCCACCACACTTGGTGTGGAGGACCACCTGAGCAGGTCTCCTTGAAAGAAGAGCGACTGTCTCCATTTTGACTGAACCTGACCCTATTCTCTGGTATTGAAATGTATAGAGCTGGCTAGGACTTCTTATTATCCTCTCAACTGGCCTTGAGTGGTGTGTACTGCTCTAGCCGAGGTGCTGGTGATAATTTTTGAAGATGGCACACGTGTTTCCCTGATAACAGGATGAAGAGCCAATGCACCATGCGGTATCAGCTGGGATCGAGCCTCGAGATAGAGGCTGTGACTTCCTGGGCCTTGAAAGATTACACATCAGAGCTGACACGCCAGACCCCCAAAATATTAGATAGGATAATGCAAATTACTTCCTTTGCATAGCTCTGAATATGGTGGAGGTGAATGCAGGCCTCCTACCTAGCCTAGCTCACAGTGCTCACTTTCTTCCCACAGCTCTCTTCAGCACTCACGTTCTTCACACAATTCCCTTTTGCAAGCCACTCCCACTTCTCCTGTGAATAAAACACGAGGGCAGCCCTGGATCACTCTCTTGGTTCCAGAAAGCCATCTTCTTGGCTGGACTTAGGGCCCCTTGGCTCCTCAATAATTATATATATTATATATATTATATATTTATATATTATAATACTTATATATTTATATATTTACATAACATATATAATTATCATAATATTTATATAATAATTATATGTAATATATAATATATATTTATATATTATAATAATTATATATAATATAATATTTATAATATATATAATATATATTATATATTATATATTATATATGTATTATATATAATATATTATATATAATATATATTATATATAAAATATATATTATATATAATATTTATAATATGTATATATAATAATTATATATATAATTATTATAATGTATATTTTATACATTATAATAATTATATACATAATTATATATAATATATTATTATATATTATAACTATATTATATATTATGATTATATATTATAAGTTATAATTATATATTTATATATTTATGTAATATATAAATATATAATTATTATAATATATTTATATATATTATAATAATTATATATTTATATATTATATATATATATAATGTTTTAGTATCACTGTTATTGCTGTGAGTTACCCTGGGAGTGGTAGATTGGAATTAACTTGGAATTCCAATAATGTGGTTTTAGGACCCTAAGTTTAGACTTAGGCTGAGCAGAGAACCAGGAAGGGTCTCTGACAACCTGGCTACTTCTCTCTTTTGTTTTTCACAAGGTTTCAAAGTGGGGTGAGATCAGGGCCAGCGAGACAGCTCAGTCGACTAAGTGCCTACTTGGGCAAACATAGGCACAAGGGTTTGATTTCTGGCCCCGCATGCTGTACCACGCCCAACCTCATGGCACAGTGAGCCATCGACTGAGTCTAGGCATGGTACTGCATGCCTATAATGCCAGCACTGGGGAGGCTGAAAACAGGAGCGTTACTATGAGTCCAAGCTGCAGAGTGAGACCCTGTACCAAATACATGAAAAGATTAAAAAAAAAAAAGTAAATCTAGGGCCTGGGGACATAGCTCAATGGCCTAAGCATCTGCCTGGTGGTAGAAGGCCCCAAGTCCGATCCCTAGTGCCAGAAAACAAAAAGAAACACAGGTGGGTGAGAGCCACTCACACGAGGAAGGGGCATTCAAGTCCCTGGTGTACCCCTTTATCTTCCACAAGTGGAGCAAACTGACAGAGCGGGGATATCTCAAACTGAGTCGCCTTCATACTTCAAGTTTTGTAAGACGTCGCTACTGTGTTCAGCTTAAATTACTTTGCGTATCTGCCTCA
>PVJA010048773.1:0-14044 GCA_004027025.1 Myocastor coypus
TTTTTTTTTTTTTTGTCTTTTTGAGACAGGGTCTCGCTATGTAGTTCAGGCTGGCCTTGAGCTGACTTTTGTAGCCCGGGCTGGTCTCGAACTCACACCAATCCTCCTGCCTCAGCCTCCCAAGTGCTGGGATTACAGGCTTGAGCCACCACGCCCGGCACTCTTGTCTTTTTGATATGTACTGCTCCTGGTGTAAACTCAGTTACTGTCATTCTCTCAAGAGTAGTACTTGAAAATAAGAGACTGGGCCAAAAACCATATTGTTGACAGGCTACAATTTTGTATTTCCTTGAATTTCCAAATATCTGTGTCAAAATTGTGTAACTGCTTATATCACATTGTACGGAAAGTTATTAGAATATCAGTGATGGCCAGAAAATATCATTTCCAAGCTAAGTCAAAGATATTTGATACTCAGAAAGCCAGTGATGATAAGTTGAAGTACCTATGTTACAGAGTAATAGTATCACAAAGCTTTTCTGCTGGAGGGCTAAGAATGTAAGTTAACAGACCAAAAATTGGAGAAAAGGAAGGGCTATAAAGATAGCCAATATTTTGGCCCTAGCGCTTCAAGGTCAAAAAAGACCCAGGATATAAGGGAACCTGCGCTGTAATATCCTATAACTCAGAGGTGTCCCAAATTTCCTGGTCAAGAAGATTATGGGACCTCAGAGGAAAGGGATGAATGAACTGTGGTGCGTCTAAGTAGAGTCACCCAGAGAAAAACATTCTCTCAGGCTTTCACAGAAAGCAAAATGGCCAAGCAATGGCCGTGACTTTTCCCGAAGGCTGACACTAACAACAGTTCTAACAAAGTACTGCCTATGGTCCAAACTTAATCCTGAGGGGATTTGACCCTGGACAGAAAAATGAATGTTTTCTTATACAGGTCTTGCTTCAACTTGCCCTTGACCACCCAGCAGGAAAAAAAATGCTTAATTACAATGCATGAAACACAGAGCTAGATTGGTGAGACGAGCTTTAGGAGGCTTAGATTCAATAGCCTCCAACATCACAAGCTTCACTGGTGGCCCACTGCAATTGCAGAACATTTGACTGTATAAGTACCTGCTTCCTCTTAGTCCAAAGAGAAGTATATTCTTCTCCTTTTTTTTTTCTAAGCAACATCAATAGGGAGGTGGGTCATGCCCACACACTGTACTCTGTAGAACGATTGGGAGGACAATATGCAATATGTCAGTTTTCAAAGAAAAGAAAGGGGAAAAGAAAAAAAAAATGTTTATTTAGAAGGGTTAATGTTTAATTGTTTGATCAATCTTATATACCTATATGTATTAATCTAAACTGATCTGATGATGAAAATATGTAATACAACCCGTGTTAAATTTAAGTAATAAAAAAATTAAAAAAAAAGACTTTTTTTTTCGTGTAACAAAAAAGGAAACTTTGTATCTCCTGAGGTCAGTCAGATCACCTCTGGATTTACTTTGAAATCATGTACAGTGCTTTGTATAACTGTGGTCATTGTCAGCCATCTGGATGATGGCCTTTACTTGACCAATTTGCTCTCTGTGAAAGCCTGAGAGAATGTTTACTCTCTAGATGACTCTCTTTTGGCACACTATATATCTTCAGTCCCTTTCCTCTGTATCCGCATAATCTCCTTGAACAGAAAACTTGGGAAACCACTGAGTTATAGGATGTTACAGTACAGGTTCTCTTATGTCCAGATTCCCATTGACCATGAAGGGCTAGGGCTAACATATTGGCAATCCTTGTAGCCCTCCTTTTTCTCTAATTTTTTTGTCTGTGAACTTATGTTCTTAACCCTCCAGAAGAGAAGTTTTTTGATACTATTACTCTATAACATAGGTACTTGAGCTTAATATCACTGACTTTCTGAATATCAAACAGCTTAGATTTTAATTGGAATCAGTATTTTTCAGCTTCTTGATTACTAGGATTATAGGCATGTACCACCAAACCCAGATCTCATACTTTTCTTAAATGAATTGTTCAATAAATTACTTGAATTAAAACCTGTATTTCTGTCTCTGTTTCTAGGGACAGAACATTTATTACCAAGGGTAGTTCTAAAAAGTAGGCCCCAAAGATAGAATTCTGAGGCTGGATCACCCAAGGACTAGATCGCAATCTGGTGGGAATTCCTGTCATGTAAGATATAATTGCAAAGATTTTCACCTGTAGTTAGTTGGTGAAAGAAGGGAATGAAGGTGGAGATAAGGGAATTCTCAATCTACCTGGCGCACTGTCTTAGGCATTTTAGAGATATATGAGAAGTAACAATTATAATTATTGTGGGCTTGGGTCATTATTAAGGTCTCCAACATGATAAAGAAAAACCAGTGAATGTTGGGCTAGTAATCAATAAGTTAAAGCACATGATATCTCATTGGTAGCATGTAAAGAGGGTCTCATCTTTTTCAGCCAGTGAACAGACAGCTAACTATTAGGCAGAATTCAAAAGCTGGAAATTTAAAAAAAGATGGAGGGGCCCGGCGGGATGGTTCAGTGGTCTAAAGCGCCTGCTTGGGAAAGCTTGGGCGGCTTCAGGGACTGCAGTTCGATCCCCAGCACCACATGCTGCACCAGCCCTGCCCTCGGGGTGGGCTGAGTGGGCCATAAAAATGAGTGAATAAACAAAGGTTTCTGTAACAAGAAAAAAATAAATAAAAATTAAAAAAAATAAAAATAAAAAAAGATGGTGTGCTTAGCATAGGCAAGACTTTTCATAAAAGTTGGTTACTACTAATGAAACGGTAGAATCTTGGGATATGAGTTAAGGACACCGTACATAGATCCATTTGAGAAACTTGAATCCAAAAATTTCTCTGACCCATCTGGCCTTAGAGAAGTGACTTACTGTCTTAGGGAAGAAGATGAATGCCTATCCTGTATGTTTCTGAATGTATAATTGGAATGACATACATAGCAACCAGTAGAACCTTGACATTACTTGTTTGACATGGAAACTAAAAGCTACTGCCACAGAAAAGTCAAATGGAAGCCCCTAGAACTATTCCCAAAATGGCCAAGGTAATGAAGAACAAACCTATCACATTCTAGTAGAATAGCAACATTTGGCTGTTCCTACAAAACTTAAAAGAATGCAAAAATGATAGTTCCTATTATATTTCCATCCAGCTTAATAGTCTGGCCTTTGGAAAACCTGATAGTTATGGCAAATGACAGATAACCAACTTGATCAATACTGGCTCTAACCATATCTGTTGTGCCAGGTGTGAGGGAGTAGTATAGTTCAAGAACATAATATCCAGGCAGTGTGCTGGCAAATGTGTTTTTTCCCACACTGATCTGCATGAGACTCTCATAGAAGAAGCAACAGTATGCATTTGTGATCTCACCATCAGGGTAATGCTCATATATTCTCTGTCATATAGTTCAAGGGGATTTGAACTGTTTTGTTTACAGAACATCATGGTGGTTCAGCATACCAATGCTATAAACTTAATCAGATCAATAAAGGAGTAACTGGCAAGTAAGAGATCTAGAGTACTGTAATCCTAGTATTTGGGAGGCCAAGGCAGGAGCATTGGTGCTAATTTGAGACCAGTCTGGGCTACAAAAGTGAGCTCAAGGCCAGCCTGAACTGCATACTGAAACCCTGTCTCAAAAAGACAAAAAGAAAGAAAGAAACAAAGAAACAAAGGAAGAAAGAAAGAAAGAGAAAAAAAGTTCTCATTTTGAGTAATGTAGAAGTGTTCTCAAGCTGGCTAAAACAGGGTAATGGCTGCAGAAGGGAGGTGCTTTAAGAACAGAAAATTTTGCTGGCCAAAATTAAAATAAATAAAAGAAGCTAGGCATAACAGGGACATTTTAATTGAACTCAGGTCCTTATGTTTGCTAGGCAAATGTTTATTCTACTGAGCTATCTTCACAACCCCTTAATTAGTTTTCTGATTTCTCTCTCTCTAGCATTGCCTATTATAATTTCTGCTCATTTAAAAAAAAAAAAAAACTTTATTTGGGCCAGCAGGATGGCTCAGTGGTCTAAAGCACCTGCTTAGGAAAGCTTGGGCAGCTGCAGGGACCGCGGTTCGATCCCCGGCACCACATGCTGCACCAGCTCTGCCCTCAGGGCAGGGTGAGCTGGCCATAAAAATAAACAAACAAACAAAAGTTCTGAAATAAGGAAAAAAATAAAATTCTTTAAAAAAAGATCTTAAAATAAATAAATAAAATAAATTTTAAAACTTTATTTATGTTATGGCTGGCTCAGCCTGCCCTGGGGATGGGGCTGGCACAGCATGTGGTGCCAGGGATTGAACCATGGTCCCTGTGGTTGCCTAAGCAGGCACTATGGATCCCTGAGCTAACTCACCAGCCCAATTTCTGCTCATTCTTACCAGCTTCTAGTACATACACAATCCAACATTAATGCTGTAGCGCAGTGGTGGTGAACTTACATCATGTAAAGCACTGAAAACTCTAGGTTCCCATCACTGTTCTAAAGCCTTCCTATGTGAACATTCAGTTCAAAGGCTATCACTTGAATCAGTCTTCTTTCTTAACTATATGATCCTTTGAAATAAGTAGATTAACCTAGTTTAGTGTATGGATTAGATCTTGGTTAAATGTTCTGATGCTATTCTAATCACCTGTGAGTGAGGTGGAGTCACACTCTGCAAACATCTCTCTAGGCCTTTTTAAAAAAATTATTATTTTTTTTTTCTTGTTTCAGAACCTTTGTTTGTTTATTCACTCATTTTTATGGCTGGCTCAGCCCGCCCCAAGGGCAGAGCTGGTGCAGCATGTGGTGCTGGGGATTGAACCGCGGTCCCTGAAGCCCCTAAGCTTTCCCAAGCAGGTGCTTTAGACCACTGAGCCATCCCGCCGGGCCCTCTCTAGGCTTTATAAGGAGAGTTCTGGGGATTGATACCAAGGCAAAGTGTATGCTTTATCCCTGAGGTATACCCTCATCTTCCAGTTAGGCTTTTTGAAGAGGACTTATCATGGGTAACAATTTTAGAGTATAAAAGCTGGGATTAATATACTGTAGTAACAATCTTGTCTTGAAAAGTTCAGAGCTTTTCTTTTTATTTTTTTGCGGGACCCAGGTTCAAACTCATGACTTGCACTTGCCAGGCAGGCACTTGTGCCACAGAGCTATCTCCTTAGCCTCAAAGATCTCTTCCTTTTGTGACACTTTTTTTTTTTTTTTTCCCAACTCAGCCTGCTTGAGGACAGGTCTGGCGGGGCATGCAGGAATCATGGTTCCTTCTGTCTGCTTTAGCTTGCCTAAGCAGGTGCTTCAGACTTTTGAGCTATCTCGCCAGTCCCTTATGTGACACTTTCAAAGAGTCTGTAGTACTTATCTTGTCCTTAAGATATTTTTTTTTTAAAAAGATGTTATTTTGTAGTAACTATAATACAGTGGAGCTAAGAATTGGTTCTTATTTCAGAGTACCAAGGTCTCTGAGCACTGTAGCCTTGTGAAGCTGGTGTTGAAATACTGTTGGCTATTCTCTTAAATATGGGGCTCTCAGAAGCATACCAAAGTTTCTTCTTTGGCGATCTGTCTGTCTATGTATCTATCTACGTATCTATGTATCTATCTATGTATCTATCTATCTATTATCTATCTATCATCTATCAAAACAATTTTTAGTTACATCAGTACATTCACACTGTTGTGCACTATCATCACTATACATCTTCTGAACTTTTTCATGTCAAACGGACACTACTCACTGAGCAGTAATTCCCCATTTTCCTCTCCCTTCTTAGCATTTCGTAATTCTGTTGCTATGAACATGAAGGTACTCACAGCAGTGGGATCATACAAATATTTGTTCTTTTATATTTTATTTCCCTTAACATATTCAAGGTTCATCCGTGTTATAGTACATGGTAGAATTTCCTTCATTATTAGTACATGTTTGCAGTACATAATGATTACATCCCTGAGTTGGTGCCTGTATGTAAAACATCTCTCCCCTTCCTTTCTTCATCTTTTGATCCCCTTCCTAATTGAAATTTCCCCGCTTCCTATTATTTTCATTTTACTTTTTATTTATATTTTGGGTTTCTCATAAAAGAGAAACTAAGATATTTAAACTTGCCTCACTTATTTCACTAAACATTAAGGCGTTTCCATTGTCCTACAAATTACTCAAGCTTATCTTTCTGTATGGAAGAGTACTACACTGTGGGTTAGCCTGTTTTCTTTATCCATTCATCTGTTGACCAACATACACAATGCTTACACTATTCAGCTATTATAAATTGTACTGCTATAACTATGGGATGTATGTAACACTGTATGTCTTAACTCTTCTGGGAAGATACCTGGAAGGGGAATAATTGGCTCACTTTCCTTTTAAAAGATGTCATGCTGCTATGAACATTACTATATGAATACCTGCTAAAGTACCTCTTTTCCACCTGTGATCCCAGCATTTGGGAAGCTGAGGCAGGAGGATTGGTGCGAGTTCAAGACCAGCCTGGGCTACAAAAGTGAGCTCAAGGTCAGCCTGAATTGAATAGTGCGGCCGCCTCAAAAAGACTAAATAAATAAATAAATGTTCCTGTTTTCAGTTCTTTGGGCTGTATAAGTAGAGGTAGAATTACTGGATCAGGCTGAGGCAGGAGGATTGGTGCGAGTTCGAGACCAGCCTGGGCTACAAAAGTGAGCTCAGGGCCAGCCTCAACTGCATAGCGAGACTCTGTCTTAAAAAGGCAAAAAAAAAAAAAAAAAAAAGAATTACTGGATCAAATGGTGATTCTACGTTTAATTTTTTGAGGAACCTCCATCCTGTCTTGCACAGTGGCTACGCTGTTTCATATTCTTACTAGGTATGTATAAGAATTCTGCTCTCTCAATGTCCTCACCAATACTCACAGTAAAAAAATATGAAGCACTCATTATAGTTTTGATTTGTAGTTCCCTAAAGGGATAGGTACCTAGTGTCTTTTCTCATGCTTACAGGCTATTAGCTATTTACATCTTCTTTGCCTATGTGTTTCTTTATGAATTAAGTGTGTTTCTTGTATACAGCATATGGTTGGATTTCGCTTCCTTATCCACTCTGCCAGTATACTTCTTTTAATTGGAGAATTGAGTCCATTTACATCGATGGTTATAATTGAAATGTATTGATTGATGATTGACATGAGTTTTACTTACTACTGTTTACCTCTTTCTCTCCAGTGTTTAATTGGTTGCCCTATTTGGTGGGTTCTTTCTGTTCTCATTTGTTGAGTTCGGGTCATTATGGTATCTCTCTAAAATTTTTTTTAATATACCTTGTAGGGTTGGCTTTGATGTCATGAAATTCTTTTTTTTTTTCTTTTTTTGTGTGTGGAACCAGGGCTTGAACTCAGGACCTTGTACTTGCCAGGCAGGCACTTGTGTCCCTGAGCTATCTCCCAGGCCCCATGAAATTCTTTAGTTGTTCCTTATCATGGGAGTATTTCATTTCTCCCTCATATTTGAAGGAGAGTTTTGCTGGATATAGAAGTCTGGACTGGAATTTGTTTTCATGGAGGACTTGAAGCACTCTGCTCCATGCTCTTCTTGACTTGATGGTTTGTGAAGAGAAATCTGCTGTTATTCTCATGGGTTTTCCTTTAAATGTGATCTGTTTCTTTTCTCTAGCAGCTTTTAGTATATTATTCTTTTGCCTGATTTCTGGGATTTTGACTATTACACCTCTGGGTGTGTTTTTAGTTGGGTTGATGTTATTTGGAGTTCTGTATGGTTCAGTTACCTGACTGACCGATTATTTTCTCAAATTTGGGAAGTTTTCTGCTACTACTTCTGCCCATATTCTTTTTATATCATTTGTGTCCACTCCTTCTTTCTCACTGATTCCTATTCATTTCACATTGTTCATTTTTGCATCATCTTGCAGATGTTGAATTATTTTCCTGCATCCTGGTTGTTTTTAAGACATCCTTTCTTACCTTTTCACTAGCTGTCTTCAAGATCTGAGATCCTATCTTCAGTTTGGCTGATATGGTTTTGCCAGCTTGTGATTGAGATTTTATTTTCTTGTATCTCTCTTTCAAACTGTTTCATGCGATCTATTTCCTTCTTATATTGCTCACTCAGGGAGTCCATCATTTTTCTATTCTCTAATTTTTTATCAATGTCTTTAGTAGTACTGAAGTCTCTCATTATAGTTATCCCCTCTCTCTAGTTCAGAGATTATTCCTGCTCTGTTCTCCTCTTTCTGTAGTTGTTCCCTTACTTTAGATGCTATTAATTTAGACTTTTTTTTTAAAACTTCAGTGGTTATTTCTGCCCTGGTTTTCGCTATACATTTCTGCAATTGTCTTTCCACCTCAGAGTCTCTTAGTTCATGCATTTCTTTTTTTACTTGACATGTAAAGTCTGAGTTGTTCTGATCTGAGTTGCTCTATATGTTTCTGCACTTGTCTGTTTACCTCAGAAGCTATCGATTCAGAGATTTCATCTGTATGATTCCCATTTTCTTGTATGGTAGTGTCTCCTGTATCTATTACAGGTGGGTTTGGGACATGAGATTGCATTTTTCTCCTTGTCTATATCATTCTATATAGCAGTGACCTTTGGTGCAGGACTGGGGGGCCTCGCTACTGGATAGGCTAAGCTTGCATCGGGCCAGAGGTCTGACTCAGGTGGTGGACCTGATACTGGATAGGCTATGCTTGTTTCTGGCAGAAGGTCTGAGTCACATGTTGGGCCTATCTGCTGTATTGGCTGCTCTCACAGTGGGCTGGAGTAGGTCTGACATGGTGGGCCTGATGCTGGATAGGCTGCGCTGAAGGTGAGCCAGAGGAAGTCACAGGCAGGCTACAGGAGGTCTCAGGTGGGCTGGGCCAGAGTCCTCAGGTGAACAGGCCTAGGTCGTCAGGCGGGCAGGAGTCCTCAGGGAGGCCAAAGTACTCAGGTGGGTGGGCCAGAGTCCTCAGGCCTATATCTTCTTTGGATAATTTTGTGTGTGTGAATAAATCTCTATTCAAGTCCTTAGCCCATTTCCAAATTGGGTTTTGTTGTTAGGCGGTAGCTCTATGTTTTGAATAGTCATGAATTACTGGATTACTGGGTATCTGCAAATATTTTCTCCCATTCTGCAGTTTTTTGGCTTTGTATTTAGTGCAGGTCTACAGGGTCCTTCCTATTACAGATCAGACTTGTAGTCATTCTTTCATCTTTTGCTCCCCAAGCGCTGGGATCACCATGCCCAGTCTCAATCACAATCTCAGTGTGCCCCAGGGGTGGGGCCAGCACAGCACATCTGGGATTGAACCTGTGACCCGTGTCTGCCTAAGCAGGTGCTTTAATCCATCATTTGGCCGGCCCTCCACAGAAGTTTTTTGATACTTTATGCATTTAAAATTTTGATGTAGGCCAGAGAGATAGCTCAATAGAATAAGCACCTGCTTGGCAAGCACAGGGTCCTGGGTTCAATCCTTAGTACTGCAAAAAAATTAAAAGAAAATTTTGCTACAGAAAAATTTATCACTTTTGGTATTGCCTATATGTTTAGTATCATATCCAAGTAATCATTTCTAAGTTCAAATCATGAAACTTCTCTACTTCCAAGACTTTTATAGTTTTGGCTGTTATATTTAAGATTTTTGTATCTATTTTGGGTTGATTATATCTTGTACAGGGCAACAGTCCAACTTTATTCTCCTGCATATTGACATCCTGTTTGTCCAGTACCATTTGTTGAAGAGTATCCCACTGAATGGTTGTGGCTCCCTTATGGAAAACCACTGAACATACGAAGTTTTACTTGTATGTTAATATTCCATTGTTTTGTCTTTATGCCAGATCACACTGTTTTGGTTACTATTGCTTTGTAGTAAGTAAATATGCTTTGAAATAAGAAGTGCAAGTTTTCCAACTTTATTCAACTATTTTGGCTATTCCAGTTCTGTAAGGATTCCTTCTGAACTTATGGATGGGTATTCTTACAGGGAAGTCACTTAGATTTTGATTAAGATTACACTGAATCTGTGGATGATCTTGGGTAGTACTGACACATTAACAGTATTAAATCTTCCAATCCATGAACACAAGATTTCTCTGTCTTATTTCTCTCAGCAATGTCTTACTGTCTGGTCTTTCTCCTTTACTGAATTAAATTTTAAGTATTATTTCTTTTTTTTTTTGCTAGGTAAATGGAATTCTTAATTTCCATTTGAGACTTGTTAAGTGTACAGAAGTATACTTGTTTTTTATGTATTACTATAATCCTGTAACTCTTGTAATCCCCCTGCCTCAGCCTGAGTGCTAGGAATACAGAAGTGTACCCAAATATCCAATTACCTTTTTAAAAAAACTCTTGAATTACAATCCTACTTCATTAAAGAACTTACATCTTGAACAGTCCTTAAGACAAGTTTGATCTTCAGGCTATTCTGGATGATTTAATTTGAATTTAATCAGTATATCTGACTATAGGTCATGTACATGTAATTTGAATTTCAATAAATATTTGTTTGGCTGGGGTCTTGCCCGTGAACACTAGGCCCTGGGTTCGACATCCAGCCTTGTAAGAAAAAGAACTATGGTATGGTATCGAGTAATGTTTGGACCATAGAATCTGATTAGAATCCTGGTTTCCTTACAAATTAGTTGCTTGACCTTTAGCAATTTCCTGGAGATATTTTTGCTCTTCTTTAAAACTGAGATAATAAAGTAGGTACAGGGACGCATGCCTATAATCCTAGCACTTGGGAAGGAGCATAGTGAGTTCAAGAAGAGCTTTGACTACATGAATTCACAAACTGCATAGTGAGATCTTGTCTCAAAAAATCCCCAAAATGTAAGTAAGTAAATAAATAAAAAGTGGGATAACATTATCTGCCCTACTGAATTGAGAGATAATGTTTGTATGTATGTTTTCAGAAAGTCTCTTCACATAGTCCAGACTGGCCTTGAATTTGGCATGTAAATCCAGGCTGGCATCAAACTCAAGATCTTCCTTAGCCTCCTGGGTGCGGGAATTCCAGGTGTTCACCATATGCTCAGCTATCAGATAATTTTGTGTGACATGACATCTGTTAAAATGCACATGACCTAGATGGAGAAGCATAAAGAAAATAATTTTAAGACTATCCTAAAAAAAAAAAAAAAAGACTATCCTATAGCAATAGAATGGTATGTTGGAAATAAATACAAAACTATGACATATTCAGAAATGAAATTTAGGTAGTTTGTCATCTATTTAGATGATAAGAGTGAATTATAAACAAGATTACTATAATAATCCAAGAAAACTTCAGGTGTCATAATACAGGGTAAGCTGAGGATGGCATTGTAGACTGGAGTCTTGCTGTGCCTAGTGTCATGAGTCATCACCTTCAGGAAGTAATTTTCTGTTATGGCTTAGGAGAGAACTCTTTCATCTTTACCTTAATCATTTTACAAGACTCTAAGGAACCCTGATTCTTAGACATGAGTTTACAGAGGAAACTGAGGCTCAGAGAACAAGGCTGCAGCTTCTACGAACAGGGCCATTAGTCACACTGCAGTCTACAAAAACAGTGCTCTCTGAACACAGCAAATATGAATGATGACTCTTGGAATTGTAGATAGCAATGCTAGTAAAGAGGTTATAGCATGGTAAGTAGGAGTTGATCTTAATCTCAAAACTTAGTTTCTTCACTATCAAACTATAGCTTACCATGCTGCCTTATGTGTGGGTAGCATATTTAGGGCTAAACATTAAATTAAAACAAAAAACAAATCAAGCACATCTCAGATAAAGGTTTTTATCTGAACCTGGTAAACTTTTAAAAATGAATTTAATGGACTCTTATACATACTTATTAACAACAAATTAATGTAATTTATGTATTCTTAAACCATTGCTTAACAGGAAAAAGTAAATGTATGAGCCCAAATGCTTATTTTGTGCTTCTCTAAAACAGACAAAATTAAGAAAAAAAAAAAAAAATTAAAGACTAGCCATAAAAATTAAGACCATGAATCAATTTTCTGCTGACATTTCTTGAACTATCCCCAAGATTTAAGGTCAGCATCCTTAAAAATACTGTAGTTGTTATTTTGGCAAACCCAAAGAATAATCATAAAATCTAACCTTAGTAAAAATAAAGAGCACACATTTAACAGGAATATTTCTTTGAGTTGAAGATTCCAATAGGCTTTGCCCAGAAAAGGGGTAAGAAAAATGTAAAACAAAAAAGAATACTGGCTTATTTATATACACTTTTGTTCACTATTATCTTGCTGTGAACAAAATAAAAAGGGGACTATTCATAGATATTCTCTGGGTGAGTACCTAGAATGTGATCAAAATGAAAAAGGAGGAAGAAACAGGTAGTTTTATGTAAAATACAGACATCTGTAATACATGATAAAGTCTCTATCTAGAGAATTTTTATTATTGGTCTTTTTGAGACAGCATGTTGCAATGCTTGTCAAGCTGGCCTTGAACTCAATTTGTAGCCCAGGCTGGCCTTGGATTCGGTGATCCTCCTGCCTTAGCTTCGAGTGGTGGTATTACAGGTGTGTGCCACCACTGTGGTCCAGGCTATAGAGAATTTTTAAAATTAGATTCACAGAACTGAAACACCAGAAGAAACTTTATATTTAGAAACCTCTAACTGATGAATCTTAGCACAGTGCAGTGACCTGACCAAAATCATAGCCAGAGTATGGATCAGAATACAGTGTAGATATGCTATTCTTTGTATTAAATCTCCCTTGTCTTCCCTAACCATTTGAAATGGTTCCCCAATACTCTCTGCTCCATACATGTGCCCTTGTGGGTACTCAGAGAAACAGAATTCTAGACTATGCGCAACTACCAATCTAACAATGACACAGACATTATTTCAGTACTAGACTACTTGGGTATGAGAAACAGGATAAATACAAAATTAGAAAATCTGTGACAACAAAAGAAGCACATGAGGAAATATATTCCTCTTTTTACTGTTATTTTAAGTCCATATATTATATAATACATAGCAGAGAAGTCAGATTTCTAAAATAAGTTGAAGTGTTTAGATGAAAAAAATATGAGGTTTGCTTTCTTGTCTATAATCTCTCAATAAGTCATTAGTGTCTTTCATTTTGTTTCAAGATAGGATCTCAATATGTAGTCCAAGCTGGCCTCAAATTCACTGTGATCCTCCTGCCTCAACCTCCCAAATGCTGGGATACAGGCATGTGCCACCATACCCAGCTTAATTGTTGGTCCTGCACTCACTCTCTTTCTTTCTTTCTTTCTTTCTTTCTTTCTTTCTTTCTTTCTTTCTCTCTCTCTCTCTCTCTCTCTCTCTCTTTCTATGGAGGGCTCAGCCTGCCCTGAGGGTGGGGCTGGCACAGCATGTGTTGCTGGGGATCAAACTGCAGTCCCTATGGCCACCTAAGCTTTCTTAGGCAGGTGCTTTAAACCACTGTGCCATACTGCTGGCCCAGTCTTGCACTTTAGATATCAAATAAAGATATCTAGCTTGAAACAAAATAATTGATATGCTGTAAGGTTACCTATAGTTCAGTGACTGGCCAGGAATGACAGATTTTCTAAATCTTATCCTAAAATATTGGCTATAACAAATGCAGATATGCAAAATCCAGCTTTTATCAGACAGCAAAAGGGGAACAAGTTAATATAATTTACCTCCAAGTTCTCTGAAAGGAGGTGACAAAAATAAATACTGCATTTTACCAATGCTTTCCATAAAGCATTATTCTAAGCAGAAGGTTGTCGTGAGCAGCTACATAATAAAATTCAACTCAGAGATAGGTTCAAGGCCAAGAGTACGAGTGGTTCAAGCAGTCCCCCTAATGTCAGTTATTTCACAGAATGCCCATTTGTGTTGAGACACGAGCCTATGGTGTATTTTTTTTTTAATCAAAAGGACATTCTAGGGCGGGATGGCTCAGTGGTCTAAAGCACCTGCTTAGGAAAGCTTGGGCAGTGGCAGGGACCGCAGTTGGATCCCCGGCACCACATGCTGCGCCAGCCCTGCTCTCAGGGCAGGCTGAGCCGGCCATGAAAATAAACAAACAAACAAAAGTTCTGAAACAAAAAAAAAAAATAAATAAAAATAAAAAAAAAAATAAAAAACAAAA